>PVLA01004680.1:0-168748 GCA_004027455.1 Hydrochoerus hydrochaeris | reverse complement strand
GGGAAGCCCTCAAGAGCTCCAGATAGCAAGCTCCTATGTTACTGATCTTCCATTAAATTGTCAAGGAAGTTCCCCCATTGGTACAGCTTGAGGTACTGGGTGCAATGCTTAAAGGTTCCAGCAGAGGGCAGGGCTCAGCTGCCACAATGTCTGAGAAGGCACTGGTTGTAAAACCCCAAGGTTTGAGAGACCACAGAAATTTAAAGAGGCTTTGTGTGAACCTGTGCCCTCCTTGCCCAAACCTGGTTTCCAGGCTATCATGTCTGCCCTTTCTCTGATAACCCAAATTCTTTATCCTCTCTCATGCTCCAAAAGAATCTCAATGGTGCTGTTCTGCCAGCTCAAACCCCTGACAGTGGTTCCCTTGAGTAAAACACAGTCCACCAGCTCAGCCTTCAGGCCCTGCACCCTCTCCAGGCCACCTCTCAGAGTTCATGTGGCAACACCTGGTCTGTCTTTCACCCTGCTCTAGGCACACTGGTCATCTTTCCATCCCAAAACTGGAAGAGTCTGAAGAGACTCAGGCCCTTGCCCTTGCTGTTCCCACCATCTGCAACACCCTTTCCTCTTCCACTGCTGGCTTCTATCACCATATAATTCTGGGCTCAAATAGCACCTTCTCAGAAAGGCCCTTGCTAACTGTCCAGGAACATGACACTCCCGGCTTCAGAGTCCTGTGTCTGCCTTGTGCCTGCTCTCCAGCATTTCTGTACCTGGGATTATTTTACAAAAAGTCAGGTAACAGATGATATCAAAGGGGCCCATAGATAATATACAGTTTGCAATAAATGACATTACTGTGTCCAAAGCTTCAGTCCCCACACCACACAGCCAGACTTAGCAATAAAAAAGGACAAGTCTTCAAATCCTTTCCTGCATGGTCCAGGAAGCAGCCATTCAGAATCTCAGGAGGTGCTTTCTAGATATCATACCCCTAGCAATGCAGTACGCATGCCCTCTGATGGCACCAGACCTAACAATGCAGTCCTCATGCCCTCTGATGTAGAAATGTCCTCCGAAGATAAGTAGGACTTAACCTCCTGCCATGGGCAGATTAAGGATAATGAATGCCTGTGGCTCAAGACAAGCAATGGTGGCCTCTAAATTCTCAGAATATGCAATAGAGTGCAAGTTATTTGGTGCCACTCTGGCACAGTTGGCTCCTTCATCTAGCACAAGGGGTGTATGGCTAGCACTGGACAAGGGCATGCAGGAACACACAGAGCTACAACTAGTAGTGAGGTCAGGACTAAGGATTGACAATTATTAATGCAGATGTATTTGGATCTGCTGCCCAGCATCCAGACCCACTGATGCTAGGAGCCTCCTCTCCACACTTATTTCAAGTGACTTAACTAAATCACTTAGTTAAGTCCCTCTCTTCATTCCCAAAACCTGAGGTACATGTGACCCAGCCTCCAATCAGAGCATCAGATCCCTCCATGTGCAGTGATTGGCTCAGAGATGCACATGTGACCTGAGTCAAGCCAATGAGAACCACCCTGAGATTTATGGAAGAAAGAGTAACTGTGACATCATAGTAGATCTCTGTCTTACTGAACTTGAAAGACGTAGATTTCATGATTCCTCAAATTTAGTCTTTGACTTAAGCAATTTATAGATTTCTATCATAACCACTAATCACTGCTAATCCGTGTTTGGCATCCTGCATGTAACACCTGGTGCCCTGAGAGAGGAGCCAAGACTGTGGTAGTCATGGAATGGAAAGAGTACTTTTGGCTAGAACTTAAGACAAGGCTTCATGGAGGAGACAGAGACCACAAGAGGCCTTGGAGCTCTATGAAGAGATTCACAGAAGTACCCTCAGCCAAGAGGATTCTGAAAAGGTTTCAGCAGTGAGGTTGAGGCAGAACTGGAACTCCTGAGTCCAAGTCCACTGGGAAGAAAGTGGAGCCTGAACTGACACACAGGGCCCTTAGGAAGGAGGGACAACTTGGTCTAGAGCCACCAAAAGAATCTAGGGTGGCCCCTTCCTCAGAGCCCTGAGCAGTACTGTCATGTGTTTCTGAACTTGGGGTGGGGGGACCAACCATTGACTTATTGTGGGGGCTGCATCTGCTCTGTGATCAGAGCACACCCCTAGGAGGGCTCACAGTGACAAGGCATCTGTTACCCCAGCCTGGTTCTTAAGTCCCATGGCTTTTCATGAACATCTGTCTACCCTAAATAAAAGCCCAGGTTCTAAAGCACATATATGTCACACATCCTCAGCCCTACACACAGGCTGACATGAAGTCCCATACACTCTACCCCAGGGAAGATTTAAGGCACTTTCTATGGAAATCTTTGACCCCACAGGCATTGTTTTAGCTATTGTCTTCAGAGCACATGTTCCTCGAAAAATTCTCCAACCTGTGCTGAGAGATATCCATATGTAACCCTTACAACTGGTAGTAGACCATTACCCTCTGTTCCACATGGAGAATCTAAGGATCAACGAAGTTTAGTAACATGCTTGCATCACTCTGCCAAACGATCTGTTTTTCATACTACAAACCAAAATGAAGTGTTCTAATATTTTTCTTTTGCCTTATCTACATGTTTCAAATAGGATCACATGTGACTTATATAATAAAAAAGATTTTAAGCCATGTGTGGTAATACATGCCTGTAATCCCAGCATTCTGGAAGGCTGAGGAAGAAGAATCACAAATTTGAGCCCAACCCAGCCAATCTAGCTACTTAGCAAGACACGGTCTCTTAAATTTTAAAAATAGTTTTTGAAGGATTAGAGGTATAGCTCAGTACAAGGACCCTGAGTCCAGAGAGAGAAAGAGGGAAGAAGTGAAAAAAGAGGGAGAAGGAAAGGAAGAGAATGAGAGGTATTAAGATTGAGATTTTAAAAAGGAATTCATCTGCATGGACATACATACCTGTAATCTCAGCACTCTTGGGAGGTTGAGGCAAGAGGACCACGATGAATTCAAGGCCAGCCTGGGCTCCAAAATGAATCCAAGATCAACCTGACTGTATAGTAAAACACTGTCTCAAATAAATAAATAAATAAAATAAAAAGAATCTACCACATCCTATAGTATCCCACCTTGAATCTTACACTTCCATTGATCCCACAAATGCCCCCTACCCTAGCCTGAGTGTCATTAAGAAGGGGTTCACAGACTACTTTCAGAAGCAGGGCTAATCACAGGAGCCATCTAGAAACACTAGCCCTACCCTGGTCTCTAATCCAGAGCTTGCCCAAGTGGCCTTGCAGGGTCCTGAACATTTGATTCCTAAGAGTCCAATGACAATTGGTGCTTGGTCCAATTGGCCAAAATTGGAGATGCAGGGATAGGACCCAGCACTGAAGAAAGGCCTGGCAAGAGCCAGGATACATCAGCGCAGCCCACTCCTGAAAGTGACTGCAGCTCCTTGCAAACAGTGCTCCCTTGGTTGCTTTCAGACATACTTGTGATTGCCATTCAGCAAGGTGAAATTTCTTGTTTTCCAAAAAGCTTTGCAAGCTACACACAGAAAGGAACATGGTCTTGAACCCAAGTTGATGCCAATAAATATGAAAATGGAAAAATCATATTTAGTGCTTCCTTTTTAAAAGCAATATGCTTCTTCCATTCACTCCCAAAGTAAGTGATGTTTGGGGATCTCCCTTGGTCTTGGTTAGCTTGGTACAGTCCCTTGGAGCCAAGTAAACCCTGGGCAGGTTGACAGCAGAGACCCTCAAAAAGTGAGAAGCTAAGCACAACACCAGGCCTTCAAGAAGCTCCTGTGGCCTGTGAGCCCTGCCAGCTCCCCATGAGCTTGGGAAATTTCCCAACACAAAGTTAGTGTCATTCAGGGCTTTCTGTACAGGTTCTATCTCCTGTCAAAGGTGCATGGAGATCGTTGCCTGAAGCCATGCTTGTCCTTCAAGGGCATCTGCCTTCACAGATGGAAAGGCAAAGAACAGAACAGAAAACATAGCACAGCTTGTGGTTAATTTAAAGCAATAGGCACCTCACACTCATTATTCCAGAGCAAAGAAAAGCAGGACAGATTGCAAGATGGCCGACTGAGTGGCAGCACTGTTAGAGAGCTTCTCTGAGGAAAAAATAAAAATAAAAACAACTCAGATGCTGGAATCTGGCAACATGGAGAAAGCCAAACAAAAGGAGAGGAATTCTCATGACCTAGGAAGAAACTGAGGAAAAAGAAAAAAAAAAAAAACAAAGAAAGAAGAAAAAGAAGCATGGACAGAGGGCTGGAACTGGGCAAGCCCCAATCGCTGTACTGGCAAGTCTTTAATTCAGGTGACTCAAGATAGAGCTGAGATCATGGCCCTGCCGAGAGCGGGGGTTGGTGAGCTCCAGACCCTCAGCTGGAGGAGGCACTGAGACGGGGAGTGGAAACAGCCAGTCGAGCTGAGCCAACTTTGGTGAGTGATGGAAACTAGAATCCCCAAACCGGGAGGACTGGCTGGGCAACATTTTGGAGTTGGGCAGGGCCGGCTTGAATCCGGACCCTAGGCAGCGTCTGCTGATGACTCCTAGTCCAAAGCAGATTGGTGGGATCTGCTTAAGCTGGGCCACACCTCTAGTTGAAACCCAAAAGGCAGGGACAAGGTTTCCTTGGCCAGTGGCATCCCCAGGGAACACACAAACATGTTGAAGCATAAACTGGTTGACTGGCATAGCAGGAGGAGCCAGCTCTCAGCCTGCAACTCACAGATCCACTGCAGACTGAGGGGCAGTACTTCCCTAGCAAGTGCGCTGCAGAAAAACTGTAAGCAAAACGAAAGGCCCAGAGACCTCCACCACTCACCCGTCTGAAGGAGGCCTAAAACATGACAAGACAGAGAAAGAGCAAAAGGTCCCCACCTGTGGAAACAGGGAAAATGAGTTCAACAGAGGTAAATGCAGAGGAGGTTGAGAGCAGCAAACCTGTAATGTCAGAGACAGCCTCATTGGAAATAAAGAAATACATCTGTGACCTCATCATTGAATTTAAATCTGAAATTCTAACTCAGGTGAAGCAAGATATAAGAAGACTAATAAAAGAAGTCCTGGGTAATCCTCAAGTAGACACAAATGAAAGAATAGAGGAACTCAGAGAAAGGAGAGAAGCCTTTGATGAAGAATATAAACAAAACCTAGAATATATGGAACAGATCCAAAGAGAATATCAGGAAATTAAAAACTCCATTGAAACCTGGCAAAACCTTTTAACAGAAACTAAAGACAAACTGTCAAAACTTGAAGATAGATTTGCAAAGTATAATCATGAAAGGAAGGATCTCTTAAAAATAACAAGGAACCAGGAAGCAATGATACAAAGGCTAGAAGATGACAAGAGGATTTATAACCTAAGAATAAAATATGTGAATGAAGATACAGCAACAAATACAAATGAAATAAAAAGTCCATTCACAGAAATAATTAAGGAAAACTTCCGAAACATAGGTAATGGAAGTGAAGTTCAGATAAATGAGGCATATAGGACTCCAGCCAGCTACAACCCAAAAGATCTACACCCAGACATATAATAATCAGGAACCCAGAAATCCATCACAATAACAGAATATTAAAGGTGGTCAGAGAAAAGAAACAGATTACCTATAAAGGAAAACTCATCAAAATCACAGGCAGACTTCTCAATGCAAACCATCAAATCACGAAGAGCTTGGAGCAAAATATTCCAAGCCCTGAAAGAAAATAACCTTCAACCCAGAATGATGTATCCTGCAAAACTGTCTCTCAAAATTAATGGAAAGACAAGATATTTCCACGACAAAGAGGAACTGGGGGAGTTTGTGGCCACCAATCCAACCCTGCAAAGAATACTGAAGGACATTCTAGAGAGAGAGAAGAAAATCACCAGGGTTCCAGGAATAATGCCAGAAAGGCCTCAAAGAAAGGGGCAGACAGTGGAATGAAGGAGAAAAGTAAACAAATAACAACAGAAAAATAGCATGGCAGAGATTAGACAGAGAAAATTGGTTATATCACTGTTTTATCTTGACTGATTTTATTTGAATCTGGTATGCTTGAGAGTGTCGAGTCTGAGAGTAGGGGCAACTACTCTGAAGATGACAGGATTCAATAGGATACCCATTCTGCTTTGATTGTTAACTGCCTTTGAAGTCCTATAATGTCTCCAATGTTTAGATTTTATTAATAATGTAAAGCAATGCTAAGTTTATATTATATTTGACGATATAGGCAATTTTATTGAAAATAACTAGAGACATCATAGTGACTACCGTAGATCACCTAATGTTGTGTTTTTGTATGTTATTTTCATTTTGTGTTTCTCTAGGAATTTGTATTGCTGACTTGTTTTGATTTGTTTCTCCCTCTAATACAGAAAGGCTAGGCATATGTGTAGAGGGTTATACATGTGTAGAACTTCTAAGTAGTTTACGAGAATGGATTATAGTTATTGTAAAGGAAAAAAAAGGAAAAGGGAATATTCTAAAGGATATAAGTGCATGTATGTTTGAGTGTGTGTAATTAATAACATGTTGCTAAAGTTTTAGTTGGATGGATGAGCAAAACTGACTGCAGTCTCACTGTTTGGATGTCCACTTTGTGGACTTTAGTTTTGTAACTTGAACAACTGCATCTAAGAGGAAAGTATATAATTATCAACTAGTGATTTTTACTGGTTTACTATTTTTGTTTTTTTGTTTTGTTTATGTTTTTGAGATTTTGTATTGTTTCTACCCTCTTTCCATTTCAAAATTTTTTCTTTAAATAAAACAATTTTTTAAAAAAAGCAAGATGAGGAAAAGAAAGTGCTCTAAAAGACATAACTGTATGTAACCTTAAGTGTGTAGGATTGATAACCATGTTACTAAGTTTTTGTTGGATTGGTGAATAGAACTGTTTGCAGCCTCATTGTTTGAATGTCCACTTTGTATGCTTTAATTTTGTAACTGGAACAACTGTATCCAAGAAGACAATATGTAATGTATCAAATAGTGATTTCTTACTTTTTTTTTTAAATTCTGTATTGTTTCTACCCTTTTTTTCTGTTTTGCTTCCCCCCCCCCTCTTTAAATAAAATTTTTAAAAAATTTAAAAAAGAAAAGTAGGATATTTGAGAGATCTTAGAGTAATACATTACAAATATAAGAAAACTTTAAGAAATGATTCATTCCAGATGTGGAAAACTTAAGCAGTAAGAGAAAACCATTTCAATGATTGTCCCTTGGCCTCTGAAGACAGTAACTCAGTGCAGTGTCCAAAGAGGTATGACACCTAGCTCAGCAGTGTTAAAGAGGTCCTTGTGGCCCAACTAGGCATCTCCACCATATTCTCTAGTCTGTCACCGCCTACTCCCACACTCTGTAGGTCCTGGTGGATGGATAGGTAAGAAAAGGATCAGGGGCAGACAAGGTCTAATTTGATTGCTACAAATATAACTCAGCATTTGATTATTGGCATTCGTTTTGTGTGAGGGCCCCTGGATCCCACATACCCCTTCCTTGTCACTGAAGATCTCCCATCTCAGTCCCTTGACTCAGTTTTGCCTTCTGTAGCTGAATGCCATGGCTTCCTTCAGGTCAGCTCATGTCCATCTCCTAAAGCATCATCTGCCCTTCTAAAAAGTCCGCTTGACCTGTGACTCTTTTAACCCAGATCCTTGCCATGAAAACACATCTGAACCATGGCAATCCCCAGACATCCTTGTCCAGCCAAAATGTAGGCTTTTCTGCACCCCATCATGATTTGGGCATCTGTGGCCACTCCAGCTGAGCCTCTCATGCATAGGTATTTCCAGGTATGGATCAGCGATTAGTCCCTACACCCACTAAATATCAAAGTGCACAGGCTGCACTGGGCCACAGCCCTTTTCAGTTGGCCTTAGTGAGAAAGAAATGCCCTGCTCACAGAGGGAATGGGACAGATGCAAGCAAGGCAGAGAAATAGATAATACAGTCCATTCTCCAATGAAACCTTCAATATCTCCTTTTCTCTGAATGTTTGTTTCCTTGATGTTGTTGTTTACTTTGTTTTGAGGCAAGGTCTTGATAATTTGCCTACACTGGGTTCAAACTTACAATCCTTGTGCCTCAGCCTCCCAAGTAGCTGGGATTACAAGCATGCATCACCATGACATGCCTTGTCATCCCCTTCTTAATCTTCCAAAGTCTCAGCCTTCCCTATGTCTTCAAGGTGAGAGTGTTAGTCTCTTAGCATGTCCCAGTCCACTGTGGACACTCTCTGACATAAGGAAGCTGTCTCAGTCCTATCAGGCTATGTTAACACTATACCTCTTAGGGTCACAGGATATAGATTTAGAACTCTGGTCTTTGTTTAATAAACCCTATGACCTTGATTTTGACATTGAGATTCCTTTGGCCTCAAATTCATCAACTGTGAATCAAGTTTTAAAATCCCATTTCACAAGATTTGAGAGAAGTTTGGAGCAACACTACAGGGCATTGGGCACAGTGCCTGGCTCATAAGGAATGTTCACTAAGTGGTTATCTTTCATTATAGAGTACTACTGAGACAGGGACCTTCTGTGCTTAGCTAGTGAAGACTGGCAAGGACTGTGTGGTGACAGGAACATCTCATTCATTATGCTGGAGCTACTCATTTGGCATCTTGAGTCCCAGTGAAGAGAGACTGCAGGCCTTTCTTGCCCTCACTTTCTGCCCTATTGTTTCTCAACTAGAGGAGCTTAAATATCTCTGTGCTCCCACTGCCTCCCCTGAAAAGTGAAGATAGTATAAAACTGTCTTGAGAAATACAGGTTCTTTGACCTCATCAGGCTATTGTGAGGAGGAAATCAGATGACTTATGGTAGGTACCTAGCATGAGACTTGTAGCCTGGGATCTTGTCAGTTTTGAATTTCTTTACCCTTGACCCTATGACAGGAAGTAATGTCTGCCATCCATGTGCCTTTTTTTTTCTTTAAAGATAGTAAAATCCAATAAAACAAGACAGAACAAGGCCAATCAAAACAATGCGGCAAATTTGGTACAGAATTTCAATGCAGGATATCAGGACAACAACAATAGCTACCATAGTATATCTTGTTATCATCACAATAGTTGTCCATTCCATCAAGTATAGCAAAATCAAACCAAAAACAAAACAGAATAAAGCCAATCAAAACAGAATGTTGAATAAAGCCCAACAATCAGAACAAAGCAAAACAATGAAAACTATTTGACTTCAAAGAAAAGATAGAAAGAAATCTCCCATATTTGCTATATTGCACACTATCATCTTCCCAAGAGATGCTCAGACTACTGGCCCCAGACCTGCATAATCAGCCAAACAATACAAGCATTTAGTTGCTTTATGTACCTTAGTTACTATCAACTCAGCCTGTCCTCTGAACCATCCAGGTTCTCGGGGGTGGAGGAGCACACGCATGGTGTTTGATTCTCTGTCTGCACACTGGTAGGCTCACTTGAGAGGTGCTCTCCAACTTTTCTTTCCCTGCAACCCGTGCAGCTTGCACGGTTTACCAGACAGGCTGGCTAATTGATTTCTTGGTTGGTCCCCCAAGTGCCAGCATGATTCTTGGGAGATGCTAACTTCCCTCCCCCTGGAATCTTGTGGCTTGCCTATTCACAGTTCTTAATTCAGAAGACTGTTAGGACAGTCAAAGAGAAAAAATGTGCCGAGGTGGCCTTTTAAAGGGCCACAATCACTATAAAGAATGGTCACTGCTATCATCAGTGGAGAAACAGGAGAGGCTAGAGGTTCTGTGCACACTTCCTGAAGAAGCAGCCACTTTAAATTCTTATCCCCAAGGAAGAGCAGTAAGTGTCTTCCCTGCAATCTGTTTCAGTTGTAAGAATAGCTGTCACACAGTTGTTAAAGGGAGGACTGGGGTCCATATTATGTGAAAGTCAGGTTTGTTTCCAAGGAATATTTTCCAGCAAGTTTCTGTTTTGAAGCAATCGGGAATATTTTATGAAGACTTTCTTTTAAAAGCTGAAAATCCTTTGCAAGCACTGTTGGCTGGTAGAAGTAGGTGCTGGTCTGGTGGCTTTAAGAACAATTACCATTTCTAGTCAGCTCTTTGGGGAAGCTGAGAACACAAATGAAGAAGCTGTACAGATGCTTCCTCTTATAGTTAAGAAAAAAAATTAGTTTTTGAAGAAGTCTAAATCCTAGATCAGATTTCTCATTTTGTTGAATTCAATCTCCATTATAAGCATATGCCTTACAGGTCCTAACTCTGAGGGGAAGTATAAAAACATGAGTTTAAAGACACTGGGAGTAAAGCTCAGTGGTAGAACATATGCTTAGCACATTCAAAACCCCAAGTTCTAGCACAGCACTAAGAAAGCACAACACAAGTGGAAAAAGTGAGCACGATACTAGAGCAAACTTTGGCAATGAATTAGCCCTGTTGCTGTTTTAATTAAGAGTCATGCTTATAAAGACCCATAGATCTTAAGCAGCCTGTCTCAACCTTATTTTTTGTTGATCCCAATGCTTTGAACACCATAGCATTTTTTTGTTTTGTTTGTTTTATTGATTGTACATATCACATTGTGGGGGGGAAAAAGTTGATATCAAGATCCCATTGTTACAGAAGACCCAGGTAGAGGCCTGAATCTGGGTCTCAACTGTTTGGACTTGTTCACCCACCTGCCATCAAGAGTACGAGAAAAGTTCATAAAAACGGAAAAATGAGTTTATCCACAATTTGACCAAATTGCTCCAATTTATAGAAAAGGTAGAACAAAAGGTAGAAAATATGTATTCAAGCAGTCTTTGGCCCATAAGAGATTCCAAGAAATGTTGAAACTCATTCTATTGAACCTTCCTTGGTGCATGGCTGGGGATGACAGTGTTTACTTTCAGCATGAGGAACTTGAAGAAATAATTTGACTTTAGCTGGGCAGGATGGCACCTTTCTGCAATCCCAGTGCTGGGGAGGCTGAGTGGAAAGATCACCACCAGTTCAAGGCCAGCCTAGGCTACATAGTGAGTTCAAGATCAGGCTGAACTGCATAGTTAAGACCCTGTCTCAAAACAAACAAACAACAACAAAAAAAAAACTTGTAAAAATTCTGATTTTTAAAGATCTGTTTTAACCTTTTAATTATATCATGGAGAAATCCAAATTACTCAAATTTCTGTGAAGCAAAGCTATTTTTGGAGTAGTTTATTCTTCCTCAACCACAAGTTTCCCAGGCTAAGTAAAAGCCATGTCACTAGGACAAGAAAATTCTACTCATATATAAAAAACAAAAAATTCAGATGAACCCTGCTTCCAGAAGCCCTTCCTCTGGACTTCCTCCACTTTGAAAGCAGGCTCCCCTAGTTTGTGTATTTCTGTCTGCTGTGGCTCATTGCAGACTGTAACATACAGTCATTGTCCAAGTCTCATGCCTGCCGCTATCCCCCAAGCCTTACCTATTGGTCATCCTGGGCCCCAGGGCTAGCATTAGACAGGACATAAGGTGGCATCAGAAAGCAGGTGAACTGAACTGAATGATGCTGCATCCTGGCTAGAGACTGGTGGGTAGAGTAATGTGGCTCTCCTACATGACCAGTCAAAAACATTTGTTTCAGAGACAGTTTACCATTCTGATCCAGTTAGTAAGCCTCCGGGTAAACACTTTCTATAAAGCCTGTGAAATATTTCAGAGTTTTGTTTACTACTTCTGGCACAGGCTCTCTTGCAATCAAAAAAATCTCCCTGAGTCTTCGGGAGTCACGTGCAACTATAAAAAACCTGGGACAGGATCCAGAATGCTGTGCATAAGCAATCAAGAAACCTGAAGCAGTAGAGTCCAGGAGAATTAAAAACTCCTTAAATCATGTTCTAAGCTGCACTCTGACCCTGATATTCTGTGTGATCTGGAAAGCCTTTTGCTTCTCTAAACTACAATGTGCTCATCTGCAGAATGAGGACTGTATGTTTCTGTCCCCTCAAATTCATGTGTTGAAATATTAATCCCAAAATGATCATGTTAAGCATGGGATGTTTGATTTGTAGACAGCAAAGGAAATTACTGACAGAATAAAAAGACAACCCACAGAGTGGGAAACAATTTTAGCCACTTGCTCTTCAAAGGACCAATATCTAGAACATATAAAGAATTGGAAAAAATCAGATACCCTAAATTCAAAAACCCAATCCAAAAATGGAAATCTGAGTTGAATATATACTTCTCAAATGACAAAAAAAAATGAAAAAATGTTCAACATCACTGATATTCAAGAGATGCAAATTAAAAGAAAACTGTGATTCCATCTCAATCCAGAAAGAATGGCTATTATCAAAAAATCAATAACAAATGCCGATGGGGCTATGGGAAAAAGTGATCATTGTATATACTGAAATGGTACCAAAAACCTTAATTAAAAATTTTTAATGGGGCTTTTGGGCCCAGTATGATGGCATGCCTCTAACCCCAGAACTTTAGGAGGCTCAGGCAAGAGAATCACATGTTCAAGCCTAGCCTGGGATAACTAAGGAAGTTAGGAAGACCTTGTCCCAAAATAAATAAATAAATAAATAAATGGCCATGGAAGGTAAAGTTCAGTGTGAAAGTCCTGGTCAATTCCCAGTACTACAAAAATAATGGAGCTATAGGTAAGAGACAAGGTCATGAGAGTGGAGCTCTTTATAGGGGATCCCTGAAAACTTGCTCACCTTCTTTCCTCCTTAGGAGGATACAACGAGAACACAGTATAGAACCAGGATGAAGATGCTCACCAGAACCCCACTATGCTGGCAGCCTAATCTCAGGTTTCCATCCTCCAGAACTTTGAGAAATACATTTCTGTTGCTTCTATTGCCACCAAGTCTGGTGCTTTGTTATAGCAGCCTGAACTAAGCCAAAGGTGTTGGAGTAGCTTTCTCAATTTGTTCAACAAACACATCCCCCGCACATGAAGCTGTGCCCATGCTTAGACCCATTGTTTAGTTCAACATCTTCTCTTGGATGTCTGTTATCATCCCTGCATCACAGCTGTGAAATGAAGGTTCATCAGGTTAAGTGATCCAAGCCAAGTGTGGCGGCACATACCTGTTATCTCAGCACACAGTAGGCTGAAGCAGAGAGATCATAAGTTTGAGGTCAGCCTGGGCTACAAAGCGAGTTTAAGGCCAGTCTGGACTACAGAACAGAATCCTGCCAAAAAGAGAGAGAGAGACACAGAGAAAGAGACAGAGAAATAGAGACACAGGGAGAGACAGACACAGAGATACGGAGATAATGAATTAGTTAAGGGGGCTTGTGTGCTCTCTTAGACCTAGCAAGCAGCAGAGCTATCATATGAGTCCAAGGACACTTGGCTCTGAAAAGAAACATGAGTCTCACCTAATGGTATTTGTTTCTAACTCCATGATCTTTTTAGAAGATTAAGAAGAATGCATAATCATTTCCTTCCTTAGATCTTTTAATTATTTAAATTTTAGAAAAACCTCTGATTCAGGAAATGAAAAATGTCTTGCTTTACATCATGTATTATAAAAAGCAGGAAGCTGGCTCATTTATTCACTTAATTATTATTCAATAATTACTGAGTGGTATCCACCATATATGATGGCACTATATGTATCACAATGTAGAGACAGTCAAGATCTCTGCTTCTATGGAACAGAAAGGCAAAAAATAAAAGATATAAACAACTGAATAAGATTATCTAAGTTTATTAAACTTAGGCGAAACAATCTAGAAATTTACTATGGTGTGATTGGGGAGCCACATGAGCTACAGTAGTGAGAAACAGCCTCCTGGAGGAGATGGAATTTGAGTGGAGACCAGAGGGTTGAGAGGGACCTTGCCATCTAACAACCTAAGGAAAGTGTTTCCTAAGTTTCAGCAACAGCCCTGTGGTAGGAACAAGCTTGGATATTCAAGGGACAAAAAGAAGACCAGTGTTGTAGGGAAAGGTAAAAGGACTAAAAGAAAATAACATTGGGGGAAAAAGGATTCTACGGGACCATGGCATGGAGTTGAAACAGTACAGGAAAGTTGTTTGAGGAATGAAAGCAGAGTAGTGACAGTCAGCCTCAGAGAAGACAGGAACCTAAGAGATACTCAGGCCCAAATACTTTACCTGGGCCCAACTTAAGAGACACATGCAGAGAGACAACAGAATCAGTTAGTGGTGAAGCCAAAAGTGAGTGGAAAACTCTGGTCTCCCAGGTCTCCAGGGGTTAAAGCAAGACTCTTACAGAAAGCTGCAATGCAACTTTAAGGTCACCATTGTGCCTTTCTCCTAATTAACTACAATGGCCACTTGTCCAACCCCCACACTTAAATTCTTATGATTTATTCTACACCCAAGGCAGAATGATCATGCTAAGACTGAATTCAGACCATGTTGTTGTTCTGCTTAAAGCCTCCACCAACTTCCTGGTTCCCTGTACCTGTGACTGTGTCCCATGCAGACCTGGCAGTGGGCCCTCACATCAGCTACCTTCATCCTCCATGTGCCCAGTCTTGGATCCGGCATAGAAAAGGAACTCAGTAACTGCCAGATGAAAACATAAGCCTATAGATTTAAAGCCTATAAACAAGCAGGATAGGGCACTTAATTTACTCCTATATAAGAGAGTCTAGCTAGACATTCAGACATTTATCATTATTTCTATACAGTGTATAGGCTAAGAGCACAAGCTTGAGTCAGACTTCCTCAGTTCATGTTGCCTCTTCCATTTACCAGTGGTTTGACTTCCAACAAGTTACTTAACTTTTTGTGTCTCCATTCTTTATCATAACAGGGATAATAATGCATTTAAGTTACCAAATGATTATATTAAATTAGTATACATAAAGCGTCTAATACTACTCCCACTAAATTATTAGCCATTCATATAATTATTAGTCATTCATATGTAATGAAAAAATGAAAGTAAGAAATGTCTAGAAGCAATCTATGAATTACTTGACATAGAAGAAAAAACACTCTCTTTGAAGAGTTCCCCCAATTAGCCACAAGGGCCTTGATCTTAGCATGCTAGAGCCTGTTTCTTTGTCTGAAAGACGAAGATAATCCTCCATTTGGCTGTAGCACTGAGATTAAAAAACACCACGTGTATCATTTTCTGGCAATATATCCAGTACCTAAGCTCAAAGCAACAAATGTTTCTTCATTTCTCTCTTCTCCTCATTAACTTGGAAGGTAGTCAACTGCAGGATCCCCATTTACTGGGCCTGCATGAGCCCATGCCGTTGGCACTGACAGCTTGGTGAACAGACAACAATCATATGTGGCCTCTCAAGGCCACCTCTGTAAAGTTTCACAAAGCTGTGCCCTCTGCTTTCTTCTCTCTGACAGAAACCTCATCCAGAGCATCAGCGTCTCTCAGAGCAGTGACACCGACCTCAGTGGGGACCTATTGGTGTCCCCACTGAGAAATGACTCGCCCCTCCAGCTGTATTGAACATGGTATGAGATTTGGCTATTCTGAGGCTCCTGATCAGGCTTCCATTCAGTGGTTCTCAGTGGCAAAGTCCTTGGGAAATCCCCAGAAGCCCTTAAACACTGGGGCAACCATCAGCTTAGAGAGGCTGCCAACAGCCCAGCATAATGCAGCCCTTGACCTCAACAATGTATGAGAGAAGTATTTTAATCACTTTTTGTGTGACATTATATCTTAAATAAGTCAACAGTTTAGGCATTCTAAATTTTTTCTGCTAGTTGCTTTCCTTTTCCTGGAAGAGGGACCAGAAAAAGACGAATGTTTTGCTTGATTTCTTTGATGTCTTGAACTTTGTGTAGCTCTTTTTTTTCTTCAATCTGTTAGTTATAAATTTAGCTTGCCTTTTTGTTTGATCTTTTCAACCCATTTTATTGCATCAAGTTTTTCCTTAGTTCTTTCTGGTAGTCAACAGTTCATTTCTATATTTTTCAGATTCACACAAATTATTCTCTGTCAGCTCTTTACCTACTGCCTTTCAGAATGCTTTGGTTTACCTGACTGTGCCAGGATTGCATTTTTTTTAATTTCTTATGACATTTGTATTTATAGAATATGAACACCTTGTGATTCTCTCTCTCTCTCTCTCTCTCTGAGACAGGGTGTCGCTGTGCAACTCAGCCTTGGGCTCATGTTGTAGCCCCAACTGGTCTCAGACTTGCAACAATCCTCCTGTTTCAGCTTCCCGAGTGACAGAATTACAAGAGTACACCATCACACCTGGCCACCTTGTGATTCTTATAGACAGACATCTGTCAGTGGCCAGGGTAGATAGTCCTGAACAAAAATAACACTTCCCTGTTCACATGTTGGATCGGCAAGGTACCCCACCAAAACAAAACAAATCAGTCTGATAGTGAGTTTCTCTAAATTGTTTGCTTAAATATAAGGTAGGTTTAAAAAAAATAAAATATGCATAAATTATAAGGAATAATAGTGTGTGTGACTGTCATTAAGGCACTAATTTCCCTAATCCTGAGCCCTTCACTTACAAATGGAACAGGAGCACCTCCCTCCAAAAATTATAAGATGATTGAAAACATATGTATAAATTGTCTCTTAATCAGGGTTCGATAAACATTAGTCCCTTACTTGATTTCACTTTGCCCTCCACTGCCCCTAAGCGCTGTGATGACAGTTTAAGAACTCCAAATTCTTTGCTCTAGACCATAGTGTTTGTCAATATATGCATGCAGGCAATTGCTCACCAGTAGAGAACTGTGACACTGAATTCGACACAAAGTATGAGGCCATATTAATCTCCTTATTCCTGGGTCCAGCTGTTTATCCTCTTCTGGCTAGTACATGCTTGTTTTTTTTCTAAGATATATGTAGCCCAGACTGCATTTGAACTTGTGATCCTCTTGCCTCAGCTTCCAAAGTGCTGGAGTTGCAGGTATGCCAACATGCCTAATTTTCTGAGAACATTATCAGGCCCTGACCTAGATCCCAGATCTTCCAAATGAGTGTATGGTAGAGGTTAAATAAAAAGAGACAAATAAACCAGGAAATCAAAACCCTTTAGTTGAGTTCTCAACTCCTAGGGCTAAGACCAACACTTCTCTGGATTAGCCCACTTTATTAAGACCAAGGACAAAAGGTGAGAAAACTGAGACAAGACAGAAAATGAGCAGGACCTCGGGAGTCACTTTAAGGACTTCTCCAAGTGGTAAATTATGCAAATTTAGGAGAACCATTTTATCTCCAAGATAACATTCATGGTAGGATTGAGGCTATAGGAATGAACTTCCTTTAACTGCCGTCTCCATTTACTTAATTGGTGGAGGAACCAAAATGTTTTTAACTGTGGCCTTATCTTGTCCTTTGAGGTATCTCTGGCCTCATTGGATACTACAAGCCTCAGCCAAATTCAGTGATTCATAGAGGTTCACTTACTGTGAATCAGCTCCGTTGCCAGGCAAGGGGCCTAGGCCTAGGCCTAGGACAGACTCAAACATAAACATAGAAAGCCAATTAGTAAAATTTAAATCCTGCTCAGAGCCACTGGGTAGTGGTCTCCAACACAACATGTAGGGATTTGACTACAGTCTCAGGTGGCCCATTTCGGCTACAGAGTGTAATCTTAGCCTTTCTCCCATACTAAACCTTCCCCCTCGGTCTCCTGCTACCCAGCTGCAAAGGAATTTGTGATTCCTTAAAGCCCATATCACCTTTCAAGAGAATTTGTCATACCTGATTCTCATCTCAGAAATAATTTCCTGTGAAATACACAGACTACCAACCCTGGTGTCTAACATATATTTCAGAAGATGGAGTGATAGTTCATGTGTCACATGCTGCAATAACTAACATAATGACTGCAGCTGACATTTATCAGGCATTTATATGTGCTCACACATGCTAAGTGCTTTACACACATCATGTCATCTAAACTTTCCAATAAAACATTGGGATGAGTAACCACCTCCTTTGTAAAGAAAGATGGAAATTAGAAAGGTTTGGTAATTTGCTCAAGATCACACTTAGAGGTAGAGCTATGGTTAAAAACCCTAATTCCAAAGAGGACTTCTTCCCCTGTCCTGAGAATCTCAATTTTCTTAACAGAACAAAACCAGGAACAAATATTTTATTCATTTATATATCAAAATCCAAACATCCTTTTGTTTCAATAAAAAGTTGTCTGCTAGGCTTTGTTGTTGCTTTGTTTTCTAGTGCTGGAGTTGGGCCTCAAGCATTTGGGAGGAAACTATGGAAGAGATAAGAGAAAGGCCTTTTTTAAGCATTCTTTTTCAACTCTTCTAAACCTATGTACTTTTTTTTTTTTTTTAAATCTTAGCTTTAAAAAGCAAAACACAGTGGAACTTTTAGCACATATAGTCAGTAATTAAAATCATTCCTACTTGAATTTTATGTACTCATTTCTGTAGAAACTTAAAAATGGAATTTACACATAATATTTTACAACAGGCTTTTTGCTTTTCTCATACCTGTAGCCAAATTACATATTTTCTTGGTCCATAAATACAGATCTGAGATTATAATTTTTTTTTTTTTTTGGACTGGGGATGGAACTCGAGATCTCGCACTTGCCAGGCAGGCGCTTATGCTGCTGAGTTAAATCCCCAGCCTATGAAGTTTTGATATAATAAAAACGTCAAAAGCTATAGCTCAGTGTTAGTAAGTTTGCCTAGTGTGCACAAGGTCTTGGGTTTGATCCCTAGTGTCAACAAAAGAGAAACTTTAAAAACCAAATATAACTTTATTTAAGTGAGTATTTGCAGTTTGCCAAGCACCCCAGTTTTTTGTTTATTCCTTTGAGTTTTTTTTGTTTTGTTTTGTTTTGTGTTTGTTTTTTGCTGTGTTTCAAAGTGGGAAGCAGGATTGAGCTGCTCACCACTGTGCCTGCTGATCCCTGGCAGCTGATACAGTGAACTAGGCAGATGTGGTAATACCTGCACTGCAGAACCATTGCTCTCATGACTCCTCTAGGGTGGGAGCTGAACTGGGCAACCATCCATATGAAAAGGATTCTGGTTGGGCAGAGCTCCAGGAGATAGATTCTGGTTAGAATCTGGCTCTCCTTTGGGGCTCCCTCAGTGGCACCTGTTTGAGCAGACTGCTCAGTTTAAGAGAAGGGGCACTAACAGTGAGTTAGGGTGGGGCAGGGTAGGGTTGTGGAAAGCAGGTCTTGCAAGTTTCAAGCCTGCAGGCACCCCTAGGCCCCATAGGTGCCTGGACTCTGGCTAAGGCCTTGTAAGGCAAAGTCCTCAGGTAGCCAGAAGTTTAGGGAAAACAGCAAGCTTCGGTGAGCAGGGATGGCCCAAAGGACAGTTAGAATGCTTGTGGATCCCTAAGTCCTTCCTCAACATGTTCTTGATGAAGCCTTACAAATTAAGTATTTAAGCCTAGCATGGTGGCACACACCTATAATCCCAGCACTCTGAGAGATTGAGCCAAGAAAATGGCACATTCCAGCCTAGCCTAGGCAATTTGTCTCAAAATTATTAGTAGCAATAATAATTTCATTTAAAAGTGCTGATGATACGGCTCAATGCAGAGGTTCTGGGTTCAATCCTGGGGACTGGGGAAAAAATATTTAAGGCACACATGAAAGTAGACTAACATAATTAACCTCTATACACCCACTATCCAGCTCATTTACATCTGAGTATTTTCCTATACAGATTGACTATTCCTATAAAAACCTGAAAGGCTCTAAAATCTGAAACTTTTGAGCAAGGACAGGATACGCAAGCAGAAAAATCCACACCTAAACCTCAAGTGAAGGGTTGCAGTCAAAGTATAAGTACACTCTGCATAACAATCTTATAGTGGAGCTGTCTTTAGGGAATTCATAACTGAAGAAGAAGCAAAAGAAAACTGCAAAAGAAGAAGAACCAAGAAAATTCACAGTGAAGAGTTCAGAAGTTTGCAGAACTAACCAACCTCTTTAAAGCTTTGAAAATATGGACTCCAAACTTATAGGTTATTATCAGCAAAGAAGAATGTTCATGGTGCATTATCAGTTTTCGAGCAAATCTATAATGAAAAAAAGCAAGTTACCATGGACATATTTCTGAAAAGAGTGGTGTGTCTTCAAGAAGCATTCCAGGCAGGTCTTTCAGGAGATAATCCAGAAGCTGTTGCTATAACAGGATGTTACTACTCCATGTACTTGATCACCCCTGGAGATCTCCCAAAAGAATAAGATGTAGATATGGGAGGCAATGATACTGAAGATATGGACTCAGTGTAGGTCTAGGCTAATGTATGTAATCATATTTTAGTTTTAGCAAGTTTTTAATAGTAAAAACTTAAAAAGATTACAGAAAGCATATAAAAACTATTTTTGTACAACCTCAAAATATGATTGTATGACAGAAGTGGTACATGTCTGTAATCCCAACATGTGGGAGGCTGAGACAGAAGGATCACTTTGCCATGAGTCAAGGCCAACCTGGGCTACAAAGTAAATTCAAGGCCAGCCTGAACTGCGTAGTGAAACCTCGTGTCAAAAAGACCAAAAAAATCTTTAGTGATGTCTAACAACAATATAAGAAAAAGAAAAATATTTTTTAAAAGACCAGAAAAAAGTTTTTGTAATTTAAAGGAAATTGTTACAATTGTCAAAAAGTTAAAATAAAAAAAAGCTTTTGAAAAATCAAAATACAGCAGCACTAAAAATATTGCATAAAATTGCCTTTGGGCTATGTATATAAGGTGTATATAAAACATAAATAGATTTCATGTTTCAACTTGGATCTCATCCTCAATGTATCTCACTGCATACATGAAATATTCCAAAATTTGAAAAAGAATCCAAAATTCAAAACACTTCTGGTTTCAAGCATAAGAAATATCCAGCCTGTATTTGCTTTCACTATTTTGTTCTTTAAAAAAATAAGTATTAAATACACAGATCATTGCTGAAATTTCTCCTAATTCCATTACTTTCTCTCCTTATAAATCATTGCTACCTTGAATTTGGAGTTGATGAATTCTACATGTGTTTTTTAAGTAATACATACACACTATATGTATCCACAAAAATAGGTGGCTCATTTTGCATGTTTTAAATTTTATATAAATATTATCCTACTGTGATTATTCTGCAACTTCCTTTTCTTTTTTCTCAACATTTCTGAGATTCATATATTATAACTGCTGTATAGTATTTCATTGCATGATTATACCACAGTTAATTAAAATATCCTTCTGCTTAATAAAGAATTATGCAAGGGATATTTTTGTGCTTTCTTCCAATACACAGTTGTGAGACTTTTTAAAGATAAGCCCTTAGGAGTGTATTTGTTGAGTCACATGATGTACACATCTTTACCTTTGCCAGTTACTGCTCTCCAAAAATTGTGTATCAGTTTATGCCCCCACCATTTTCCCACCAGCAATGTAGGAACTCCTTTTTCCACCTGGTTGCCACACTTGATATATCTTTAGTAAAACTTGAAAAGTTTCTTTTTAAACCAAGTTTATACTTCATCTCTTCTACTTGATTTAGCCTAATATGAATTAATTTGTCTCTCCAAGACTTGATTTTATTATTTGTAAAATGAGAATATTTTGTTCGGCAACTGGAAGAATTAAATAATGCATATAGAAATACTCAAATGGGGGGCTGGAATTTAACATGCACTTCATAAATGCTAGCAGTAATAGAACTATTAATAAATGGTTAGTGTGTATTGAGTTCCTGCTATTGAGTCCAGTATTGTACTAAGTGCATTGGATTTATTATTTTAGTCACTCCTAGAGATTGGTACAAATACTGCTCAGAGTCTCAGAGAAAATAAGTCATTGGCTTCTAATCACAGGTCTGTCAGAGAGTTTGAATTTTATCTCACAGGCAATGGAGAATAACTGAAAGGGGCAATACTGACTAATGCATCAATTGATCCATTTACCTATCTGACATCAAAGCCTGTACCATCCTATAACTTGTTATCATTATTGTACATACTGATTCACATAGAGAGGAAGGTGAAAGAGTTCAGAGTAACCCACTTTGTACCTGGCTTTGTAGTAAGGAATAAGAACACAACTGGGGACCAAGACACTTATGTGCAGTGGCTGTCTGGAGGCTGTTTCAGTGTTTCTCAAGATATGGTTTCTGGACCATCTACTTCACAATAACCCATGATCTTTGCTTAACATGAGATTCTCCCTATGGTTCCTAGAGATTTTCCTTCTTTAGGTTTATAGTAGAGCAGCAAAAGAAATTAGTCTGATATGACATGTGAGAGCCACTGTTCTGCTGGTAAAAAGACAATCAGACCGATGACTACAGTGCAGAGAGACAAGGGTTACAATGAGTGATGGGGAAGGGTTTCTGGAGGAAGCCTGGTCTGAGCAGAGACTGAAAGACCAGAAAAAGCAAAGCGAGCCAGCAGAAAGAAAGGAGAGATTCCTGCAGAAGGGACGGACACTGTTCACAAAAGATTAGGAGTAAGAGAGGAAGTTCTTTTAGGGAACAGAAAATATTTTAGAAATGCAACAGGACCTAAGGTACTGGATCAGAGAGCTATGCTGGCCCTGTTATGGAATTTGGACTTTATCTTACAGGTAGCAGAAAATGACCAAAAGTTATTTATTTAAAGAAGGACAATAATATTTTTGAGTTTAAGAAAGATCCCTCTGGCTGCCCCAAAGTAAAGAAGATGTTGTGAGATAGGATAGGACAAGATTCTCCTCCTGGCTATAAGGACACAGGTGTGATGGCTTGGACTGAGACAATGATGGTGTGAGAAGGAGGGAAATGGGCAGATAAAAGAACAATTACTGATTGGATGTGGGCTGGTGGGGAGAAAGAGCATTCAAGGCTTCTTTCTTTGACAAATTAGATCAATGGTTGTGAATTTCACCATAATAAAGAAACCACTGAAAGAGAAGCCAGAGTGGAAGGGACATGATGAGATCACTCCAAACACACTGAATCCGAGATTGTTATAAAATATCCAAGTACAGCTGATTAAAATTTAGATGGAAGAGCAGATCACTGGGGAATCCTGTCAGCTGTCTGCCCCATACCCTTGTCCCCTGCTTCTTTCATGTCAGAAGTCACTTTTGTTTGGAATGATGCTATTGCCACTAAAGTAGCTACTCTCCTATGCTCTCTTGTCTTCCCAGACTCTGTGATTGCTCGAGACCCTTCCTCTGAAAAAACAGATCTAAATAGATGTCACTGAAACTAGATTCTGTAGAGGCTATTGTTTTCCTGATAACAATAGACACTTGTCTTTTATCCTTGCCCTTTTCCTTTCTTCCTTCTTAAACAGGATTGAGAGCTTTAGACAAGAAGTGGCTATTTTGTGACAAGGAGAATTAAGCCATATACAAAGAGCAGAAAGACCAAGGGTTCTGACATTGTGCAGCTGAGGTAACGCCCTGGGCTGTCTACTTACTGAGAAAAATATCACTTATTTAAGGGAAAGGCCCTAGAACTGATTTCCTGTCATCTGGGGTAAAGCATGATCTTGATTGATTCAAAAACTAAAATTCTGCAGACGGACCCACGTTAGAAATAAAATTCGGTTCAGCATCTGACTGGTAACTATCAGTGTTAGGGCAAATGTTAGAAAACTGGGCACTGTAAAAGTACACACATGTAAATGATTTTTATGGGTTAAAGGACAGAGAAAGCTCAGCTTGTAGGCAAAGATGAAAGAATTCTTGTTTACAGGTCAAGTATCTTTAGTCTTCTTTGTTATTGTTGGTGTTTCTACAATCTCATTTAAAACAAGAAAATAGATTTACAACAAGCTAGTGTATTCTCAACTCCATGAGTTATTTTGTAAAAACTTTTCAGGTTCTTAATCAAGGGTTGGTGACTCTGGTCATGTGTGTGGTGACTTACCTCCCAGGAGGCAGGTTTTAGGCTCTGAAGTCTACCCACTAAACCTTAGTTTGTCTCTGGTTTCCACAAAACAAGGAGCCCTGGAGTTCCCTCAGAGAAGACTATGTTAGGACTTCCCCAGGCCTGGCTTGCAATTCATTTTGACTGTCTCAGCCTTTGTCACGATTATTTGATTATTCACCATTGCCTCCTAAGTGATATGTCTGATTCCTCTCTCTTCCCTTCCCTTCCTTTCCCTTTCCTTCCCTGCCCCACTCCAAAAAATTCCAAAACCAAAAACCTATTTTGTGTAACACATGGATCTTGACCTTTCATTTCTTTCTACTGAACACTCCTACTGTCACTAGTAAAAACACTAAAGGCTCTATGAGAGTATATTAGACCCCAATCTTTCCATTCTTATTCTGATTGTTGTCCTCCCCTCTCTGCATCTCTGCATACAAGTTCAGCCTCTCTGAATGCTTCATTCTGCGTGCCCTTCTCCTCCCCTTTCAAGCTGTTACAGCCTCTTTTGTTGCCCAGAAATGCTTTCTCTGCCTTGTGCTCTGACAAACTACCCCATCCAGTGACTGCAGCCAGATTAATCTTCTGGTCTTCCTAGCCACTGGGAATGGCTAGAAATCCAGCTTCTTCTTCAAACTTCCCTCTGAAATGTCTCTGAAATCCTGTTGATTCTACATGTGAATTATCTGTAAATTGGCCCCTTTCTCTCCCATGCTTCTGCTGCTCAGTCTTCAGGAGCCAATGGTCTGCTCTTTTCCAGTTTACTCAATCTATTTTGCCTTCTGCAAATGTACCTGTATCAAACTCTTGCTTAAAACCCTGTTGGCTCCTAATTGTCTGAGACAACCTCTCAAGCCTCATTCCCACACTCCAGCTGCAGAGTCAGACCAAACACCACGCTGGCCTTGTGGTGCCCACAATCTTCCCTAACCAGCACAGCCCCTTCCTCTGAGCTTCTGTTGGGCCAGTTGGCACCATAACTACTGATAATGCTCCTGGCAACAGAAAGCTTGAGCTCCAGCCTTCATTTGGCTGCTAATTATCTGGATGTCCTTGAGTGAAATTTCTAACTCACTGTGTAAGCTTTATCATCTGTAAATGAGGGCTAAAGTAGAACTCATAAGCCTATTAGATTTCAAAAAATCCTGAAAAGTATTAAGAACAATGTCAGGTAGAGGGTATATGTGTGTGTGTGTGTGTGTTAGCTATTGTAATTATCTGTTACATCCATTTTTGTCCTCTTCTATTGCTTTAAATAATTTCTGACACATAGTCAGGATTCATAAAATATTTATTAGAAAATAAGCCAGGTGCATGGCACATAACTGTAATCCTAGCAATCTAGCAAGAAGATTGTAAGTTTGAGCCTAGCCTGGGCAACTTAGTGACTTTGTGATAACCTGTCTCAAAAATAAATAAATAAATAAATAAATAAATAAATAAACCGGGTGGACAATACAACTCAGAATGGAGGTACCCCAAAGCTAAAAAAACAAACTAGAATGAATTTGTTAGCTTGCTTTGTTAGTGTATCATGTCCTATTTATTTTGCCAGGTAAATTATTACTAGGTTCAAAACTAGAAGCTATGTTATTCTACTTTGTATTTCTAATACTGGGTTTAAGTCTTGGCCTACAGTAGATGTCCAACTCATTTTCGCTGACTCCCATGTAAACTGATTTTTACTTATTCAGGTTTTGCAAAAGGGTTGAGGAGTTACCATAACTATGGCACAGGCTAGTAGCACAAATTGGTAACACTTTTGACTACAGACCAAAAGAAATGCCAAGAGATAACTTGCTGATCATAAGATTACTTCACCTGTGGTAAGCCCACATATCTGTTTTTCATGGTTTGTAGTTTTCCTTTGCACTTGTGAAATGGTAGCACATATCTCATGGAAAAAACAGATTCTAACTTGTGTTTAATCAGTCATCTTGCAAAATAGTAAAAAGAACTTTCAAATGGAATATGTTGAAAAACTTTCAAAATTTGGTTTCTCATCTGCTAATTGGAAAATCAGTATAGTTTTTCCTTGACTTACTGTGGAGTTATGTCTGATAAGCCCTGTTTATCACTAAAAGTAAAAACAATTTAAGTCAAAAATGCATTTAATTCACATAATCTACCAAGCATCAGAATTTAGCCTAGGCTACTTTCAGAACATTTACATTAGCCTATAGTTGGACAAAATCATCTAACACAAAGCCTATTTTATAATAAAATGTGGATTATGTAATGTAATTTAGTCACTACTGTACTGAAAGTGAAAAAAAGACTACTTGTACAGGTACACTTTTGCCCCATAATATAATCAACCATTGTAAATTGAGGAACATCTGTAGATGCACTGAAAATAATCTAAATATGGGGGTAGTATGATAGATATATCATAATTAAATTGTGGCATAGCTACAAAATGGTGGTACAACTGTTATTTACAAACATTTTTAATGACATGAGAAATGCTTAAAAAGAATATGAAATTTAAAGATAATATTAGCTGTACTATACAAAACAATTCTCAGATAAAATACTAAGAAAACATATACTTAAACTGGACAAGTGGGTATTGTGAGTTGGTGGGACATTGAGTGATTTCTTTTAATCCTGTATTTTTTGGAATTTTCTAAATTTCAACATGATATTATATTTTAAAACTTGCCTTTATTAAGAGATAATTCATATACCACATATTTTAGTCATTTAAACTACACAGATTAGTGGGTTTTTTTGTTTTGTACATTTAGCGTTGTGTAACCATCATCACAACCTAATTTTAGAACACTTTTATCATCCCCAAGACGTTCCCTGTACACATCAGCAGTCACTGCCTATTCCTTCTGCCTCTCTGAGCTCCAGGTAACCACTAATTTTTATCTATATGGATCTGCTTATTACTCCTTCTCCCCATCTTCACCCCCTGCAATACTACAGCTTGAATCTAGGCCTTTGCACTGAGCTACATCCTCAGCCCTTTTGTTATTTTTTATTTTTAGGGTAAGGTCTTGCTAAATTGTCTAGGTTTGGCTTGAACTTTTGATTTCCTGGCCTCAGCCAGAATTACAAGAATGCAGCACTATACCTGGCTCATTCCTTCTTATTGCTGAATAATACTTCATTGTATGGAGGGATGACCTTTTAATCCATCTATCAGCTGATGGACATTCAGTTTATTTCTACCTTTTTTATTATTGTTAATAATGCTGCTATGAACACTTTGTGCAAGTTTTTTTCCCCCCCAGTGGACAGTTTCAATTCTCATGGTATAGACCTATATGGTATAGACCTATATGTAGATTTTCCAGGTGATAGGATAATCTTTCTTTTAGCATTCTGATGAACTACCAAAGTGTTCTTAAAGTTGCTCACCATCTTACATATCATCACTATGCAACAGATCCAATTTCTCCACATCCTTGTCAACACTGTATAGTCTTTCTGACTATAGCCATTTTCTAATTCGTGGAAAGTAGCATTCACTGTATTTTTGATTTGCATTTTTGTTAATGATGTTGAACACTTTTTCACGTATATACTGGCCATTTGCATATCTCCCTTGGAGAAATGTCTATTCAGATTATTTGCTGAGTTTTTAATTGGGTTGTTGCCATTGGGTTGTTGTTGTTGTTGGTGGTGGTGGTGTGTCCGTATGCCTGTGAGAGACACTAGGGATAGAAGCCAAGACCTTCACACTGAACCATATCCCTCCCCTTTATATTTTGAGGCAGAGGCTAGCTAAGCTGCCCCAGCAGAATTCAAACTCTTATCCTCCTGCCTCAGCCTCCCAAATGCCAAGATAATATTGTATACTACCACCATCAATTTCAGTTGTCATGATTATTGAGTTGTGAGCTCTTTGTATATTGAATACAAGTCTCTTATTAGGTGTATGATTTTAAAATATATTCACCCATTCTGTGGGTTGTCTTTTTCCTTTCTTGATGATGTCATTTGCAGCAAAAGTTTTAATCATGATCAAGTCTAATTTTTTTTTTTTGTTGGCTGCTTTTGGTGTTTTATGAAAAAAATTGCCTATCCCAAGATTACAAATAACTTTTACATAAACTTCAGAGAATTTTATAGTTTTAGCTTTACACCTAGGTCTATGATCTATTTTGAATTGAATTTTGTTTATTGTGACAGTGTCTCTCCTTTTGCATGTGAATATTCAATTGAGCACTATTTATCAAAATCACTATCCTTTCTCTCCTGAATAGTCTTGGCATTCTTGTCAAAAATTAACTTACCATAAATGGAAGGATGTCACAGTTTATATATAAATTGGTCCCCAAAGCCTCCTGTTTGGAAGATGATTTGTTAGGATGTGGGGTCTGGTCAGAAGAGGTGGGTCACTGGGGAGTGACCTGGAAGGGTGTAGCTCCCTCTCTGGCTCCTCCTTTTTTCCCTGCTTTTTGGCCACCATGAAGTGAGCAACTTTCCTCTGCTATGCCCCTCTGCCGTGCCATTGCTGCCTTGAAACCAGCTGACCACAGACTGAAAGCATGAGCCAAAATAAACCTCTCCTCCTTTAAGTTAAAGATATGCGGCTAGTTTGTGCCAGCTACAAGAAAAGTGACATAAGTGCTCAAATAGGAAAAAATGATTTTTTTCAAGGTAGTTTTGGCCACCCCAAATCCCTTACATTTCCATACATTGCTTTTGTATTGTGTGGGTGAAAGGCTTTTAGAAAAAGAAAAGAAAGGTGAATATTACTGAAGGAACTGTGCAATTCATCTCATTTTCTGAGTGACTGTTCTGCAGTGTACCTTTTCTCTTAAGTGAGGTTAACTTCTGTCTTCTAAATTCTGCTTTCTTCGTGAGTGGTAGTTTGTGTGCTCCCCCTCCCTCCACTGATAAACACTTGCAGGACATTGCCTCAACTATGGCCTCCTCTCCTGGCTTGAATCACTTAGCTACTCAGGGATTCTTTGCTTATAGGGGTCCTACAACCACCTATTTATTCCTAGGAAAGTATTATCTCACTCTATTATTGATGCCTATCTACTGTTTTGATTATACACTTCATGAGCAAATCACTGTTGAGCATGTATTTCTGAATATTCATGTTGTGTGTAAATATTTATTCACTTACAAATTGTATATTTATAATTATTATATATAAAAAATACAAAATTTAAATAAAATGCTTAGAAATAGAAGTCTTCCCACACCTCAATGGCTTTTAATTATCTCTTTGTAGGCTATCGTCTTAGATCTTCCCTAAGTTTTTACCATCCAGCACTCGGTGGCCTAGTATACAAACAGGGGATCAGTTTGTACAAAAAAGGGTTCAGATATCCTACTGTTTCTATTAAAGTACGCTGCCTCTATTTGTAGGTTTTTCACCATGCAGCTAGAAGTTTTGCATCTATCACTGGCTAGGATCACTTTGCAGAGAGGCTGTGACCTTCTCTACAAAGGAGGTGGTATTCTGGCATGATGTGGATATAGGGCAGGGAGGGCAAGTGGTGAGTTGTTAAATGGAGCAGAGAGGAAAGCTGTCTCAGCTGTACTGTATTTGGGCATAAAGGCAGGGAATAAGGGCAGTGCCCCAGCACATTCCCAGGTAAGGGAGAGGTTTGGTGGAGCTGAACGGGAAATGTAACCGGGGCTGGATCTATCTTTTCACAACTCACTCTGGTGAATCTGTGGTTGCTTCCCGTTTTGAAGCTAGAAGTGCGGGAGGCTGTTGGTTGCTTGGAGAATAGGGTACAATTACAGAGAGAAGGCACAAACCTCTGCTGTCTGGAACCAAAGCCTATGTTACTCTGTTTTATCTGGCACATTTTTTTAGGCTCTCAGCTCTTTTTTTCTCTTTCGATCCTGGGTTGTTGCCCTTTCCCTTTCTCACCGGACACATTGTATACCCTTACCAGATAATTACAGTTTGTTTCCCGGAAACTACGGGGTTGGGTGGGGATGCTGTTTGTGGACTATTTGAGGCCTGTATTTCGATGGCACAGGTTTAATCAAGCAGAGGCTTGACAGGGGTTTTATCTATCTCACCCCAATTAAATCAAGCCGCCTACGCATAAATAGAAGCTCAGACACATCCCGAATGAAAAGAGCCTCCAAGGTACTGGGAATCGCCAACCTAGTGCCAAAGGCGTACCTCACTGGCCAGCAGCCCACATCCCAACCTCCTTCCCGGATCGTGAGTCCACCCCGCCCTCGGGGTAAAGAGGCCGCAGCCCGGGGCGGGCCCTCTCCTGCGCCTATCCCCGCAGCCAGGCAGCTCTGTGGGCGGAGCCTCGCGGGGCCGCTTTGCCATTGGGCTCTGGCCTGGCCCCGCCCCTCTAGGAAGGAGGGCGGGGTACAGTGAGCGTGCGCGCCGCTAGGCGCGAGCCGGCCTGAAAGCTACCAAGCAAAGCGCGGTGAGCGCAGCTCTGGGCGGTGGCGGAGACAGGGAAGACGTGATGGCTCCGGCCTTGGACCGGACGGGTTACTGGGGTCCCACGACCTCCACGCTGGACTGGTGCGAGGAGAATTACGCCGTGACTTGGCTCATCGCCGAGTTCTGTGAGTGTGGCCTGAGGCGGCGAGCGAGGACGCTGGTTGTGGGGAGACGCGGTGTGGAGGAGGTAGAGGGCGAACTTGGCCTCGAGGGGAGGCACCAGGCCCGGCCGGGGAGCGGAGAGGGGCGTGCGTGGCCAAGGGGACCTGGGGAGCGGACGAGGGAGTCCCGGGTGTTGAGTGAGGACCATGGAGGTCTGGACTGGCGGCGGAGAGCCTTCATTTTGGGACGGAAGGGAAGTGGAGAGCGGCTTCTGGACCCGAAGAGAAAGCGGGGGAGCTGGGCTGGGAACAGGAATTCCTACCTGAGCGGTGGAGTGGGGCGGACGACGGGGAAGGGGAGCCTGAGAAGAGGCTGGCGGTGGGGCCCCTGCCATCCGAATGAGGACCCAGGACACCTGCTGTGCTTTTGCCACCATCTCTTCCAGAGGGAATCGGGAGAAGGGGACGTTTCCGAGCTGCATCTTCCTCCAAGTCTGTGAGAACTCTAAGGTCTTTTTCTTCCTCTTCTTATTAGACCTCCTTGCTGTCCTTTAGGGAAGAGTTTTACCATTTCTGAGGTTCGACACTCCCACCCCACCCCCATATCTTCAGGTGCCAGAGATCGTCTGTGCTCTGAGTAAGCCTAGCCAACTATCATTGTGCACCAGAAGTAGAAGGTGGAGCACCTGATCTACCCTCCTCGTGCTGGGCTTCCGAGAGCAGGAAAGACCTAGTCCCTGTTCCTTCTGCACTCTATGTCTATCTGGCTTCCTAGGAGTCAGTGGTCATCTGAGGACACTTCTTCCACCGAATGCACCTTCTGAGGAGTTAAGGTTCTACACCTAGTTATTGTCCTGACAGGTGGGCACTGCTGCCCTGGCCAGATCTTGTGTGTGTGTGTGTGTGTGTGTGTGTGTGTGTGTACGCGCGTGCGTTCTTAGATGATTGTTCCTTCAAAGCTAAGAGAAATCTTTCACTTTTTCTGTTGTTTACTTTGGTCAAGTTTTGAGAGCATAATGTTTGATCCTACTTTAAGGTATCTGCTTCTGGCAAGATTTAGAGAATATTCTTTGACGATTACTGCCTTCTTTTAAATGGATCTACTTTCATAGGACTTGAGGCAAAACTTTTTTAGCTGACTTTCCCATTGTTGAATCCTTCTGCAATCTATGTATGTATGGCTTGGTAGGAAAGAGACAATGCAAATGCAAAGAGTTTATGCAAATGATCTTACTTTCTTCTGTTCTAGTAGTTGACTAAGTTAAAAAAACAGAACTCTTTTTGCAGTACCATTCCCTTGAGACCATGACTTAAGTTGAGAGTCACTTTTTCTGAGCTGCTAAATTAGTTTTAAATAATAATGGGAAAAAATAAGCAAAAGGATGATTTATAGTGTGATTACTCTGCAGCCTGAATATTGGCAAAGAAAGTGCTTTATCAGTTGGTTGTTACATCACTTTGACAAGTCCACAAACAGTCCAGAGAGGCATGACCATGAGGGAGAGAATTTTAAATTATGCTGTTTAAGCTGGAAATGTGTAACTTAATGTTGAATACGCTATCATAAAAAGTTAACTTTCTCAATTTCTTTAGAATCTGGAAGTTGTGTAGAATATTCTCAATTTCTCTTAAGGGCAGTAGGTGGAGGAAATTATTGTAAAGGAGAAGGTTTTGCTTCAATATAAGGAAAAACTTTCTAATCAAAGATGATATCACCATGTAACAGGTTGGCTTGGGTGATAAGCAAGCTTGTCACCAAACGTGTTGAAGCAGACAGACATGGCTCAATTTTGAGGAATTGATGTTTAATAGGGAAAAGGAATGTGCCATAGTTAGTTTTTAGATGCCTTGCAGCATTATCAGTCTACATAGGTAATAATGCTCAGTTTAGAACCGAAGTTTTGGATTAGAATCAAAAGAAAAACTGGCAGTTGAGTCATGTGGACTACAAGAGAGCAAGATACTAGTGTTCTGACAGATAGCTCTGAGAAATGGGAAATGGCTTTAGTTCTTAATGTCTTCAGAAGAGGAACTCTGAGAAGACTACAGAAAATTTTAACATAGGAATCATAGGGGTTGCAGGAACAGAGCCAAGTGTATATATTGACAGCCTTTTATGCATGTACCTTGGGAGAAAATGGTCTAGAGGAAGTTTAGGTCAAGGTATCTCTAACCATAGCAAGTAGTGGGTCCCTGTAATAATTTAGAGTAAAAGAATTTGATCTTTGAAAAATATTCTGATTATCGTGTTTAAATACATGTTAAAGAATGGAAGTTTATTATTGTTAGACTAATGATAGTGTTAATAGTAGCATATTAAGTGCCGGGGAATTAGCTCAGCAGCATAAGTGCCTGCCTGGCAAGTGCGAGGTCATGAGTTCAATCCCCTGTACCCCCCCCAAAAAAAAAGCATATTAAGTCTAATAATAGTGATTATCTAAGTGCTCACTATTGCTACAATTTGCTAATCCCTTCATATATCTTATGTCTTTTGATCCTTACAGTAATTTCAAAAATAAGGTATTATTATTCCCATTTCATAGATTATCTAAGGTTGTAATAAGTAGTGTAGAGATAATATTCAGCTGACTCTAAAGTTGTTGCATATTGCCTCCCCATCATTAATTATATCACATATTTATTATTTTGCCTCCATAGTCAATGAATGAGGAATAGAGAGGATCCTAAAATCCTGCACTATCACAACGGACAAATTGAGTAACTCTTCAAGTTACTCAATTATATTTCAGCATTAATTTGTATATATTTGGATTAGTGAGTTTGAAGAATTGCATGTTCAGATATGAGGGTGTTCTTTTGTCACTTTCAGAACCTGAAAAATGTTTTTAGTATCACTCAACATCATGTGAAATTCAGTTTTGTTTGAGCAGATAGTAAAAACCAGAGAAAAGGGTAGAGTTGTGAAATAATTGCATTTTGATGTATGAGAAGTTATAGATATAGGCAGACCTCAGTTTGTTTGGTCATGTGGGAATCATACAAATGACCACACTAGTTAAAAACCAAGCAAAGCCATCTTACTTAATAGTAAAAGTTACAATTATTCTATGACTTGAAAATTTCTGTCAAACATTGAAATCCTCTTACTGTTGATTTCAAATATTTTAAATGTCAAGATTTGTAGTCTTTTATTTCTTTGTAAAATAACTTACCAAAAACAATTTGAATAATGCTTTCCTTCTCATCAAATAGTTTATAGCACGGAATGAGTATCTTCCTTGTGCCTTAGTAAATCTTTTCTAAGTTTGGATCAGCTTTCAGCATTTTATTCTCTGTACTTTCAATATTATGAAATGTCTCCCAGAGTTCCTTTAATTTGGAGGGTTTTGCCAGTATCACTTCTTCTGGTACATCATCGTTTTTGTCACAGTTACTGTGTTCATATATGTTGGTAAGTTTGCCTTTATTCCAATCCCCAAGCTGCATTTATATACTCTCTTAGGAGATAACAGTATCACTATTTCTATGGTCAGCTGTTTCTCTAAAACTGTATACATTTGTTGGAATTTCACATCCAACATCATATTTGTTCTCTGCTGTCCTTTCATTACTTACTGTTCATCAGTTCTTACTTTCTAGTATTTATTTTTGTAAAATGTTATTTAATTTATCACCAGGAGACAAGGAGGCAGCTCAACTACACATTTTGTTCCCTGTACATGAACTGAATAACAGATATGTAATGACTCATCAGTAATAGACTTTGTCATAAGAGAGTTGGTTGACCACTGATTTGGTATTCTTCCATCATTTTGGTAGTGACCTGTGGATTGAAGATCTAGCAGTAAAATGTATACCATATTCAGTTACTTCTGTTATTCCTAAAAATGTATTTGATATGGCAGGGAATATAGCTCAGCAGCACAAGTGCCTGCTCAGCAAGCTCAAGGTCCTGAGTTCGATCCCAATACATATATATACATATGTGTATTTTATATATATATATATATATATATATATATATGTGTGTGTGTGTGTGTGTGTGTGTGTGTGCGTATACATATATGTATTTTTTAATAGAAAAACATTCAAAGGAATGGGGATTTAGTTCCTGCCTGGCAAGCGCAAGGTCACAAGTTCAATCCCTGGTACCAAGGAAAAAAAGAAAGAAAAGAAAAATATCCAAGGATTGGCATATTGTGTGTGGAGAGAATTTACCAGAAAGCTAAAAAATATTTGAGAATTCCTTATTGCCACTTTTATGGGGCTACCACAGTCTGAGAAGGTAACATGGCTGGTAAGACTTTCATGGATGGGGAGAATGCATAGTAACTGATGATACAAGTATCTAGATACCTTTTTGTCATCAACCTCAGATGATTCACATTAGGTATTATATCTTCTCACCAATTTGTTTCTTCCCTCGTCACTCTACTTAGAAGATCTGGGCAAAAGGAAAGTGCAGTAGCCTTTAGTCTTTATACTTTTATTACAAGATTCTTTTACATGGAGAAAGGAATTTTCTTTCCTTGCCACTAATAGCACAAGACTAGAGAGGCTTTAACCAGCTATATGTCATACATTTGCTACAAAGGCCATTAGATGACATGTAGTGCCTTGCTCCCTTTTTTTTTTCCTTTCCTTTCCTTTCCTTTTCTTTCCTTTCATCAGGCTCTTTCCTTCCATCTTCCTTGAATAGTAGCCTCAAGTAATCACACATCAGCCTTCTTTGGTCCTAGGGTTCTGTTGGCTTTCAGAGGTGACATTCTGAAATGTTAAGAAAGATAATTCTTTACCTGAGGGTTATTGACAGGCAAGTAACATTGCCTCTTATAACTCACAATCATCATAGGTCAACTGAAGAATGAAGGCCAAATCTGCCAGTAAGTTGTGTTAGGTAATACATTGGAATGCAAGGAAGTATGCTTATTAAAAAGTTAAACTGCAGACATTTTCATAAAGGCTTTACTGTGTTGGTGCTTCAAGAACACCATAACAGCTAATTATTTGTTTTTATTTGTAGAAAAATGCTCATAAAATGTACCATCTTAACCATTTTAAAATGTTACAGTTAAGTAGTGTAACATGTATTCATGCTGTTGTGCAGTCAATCTTTAGAACTCTTCAATCTTGCAAAACTGAAATTCTACATCCTTTGAACTCCCCATTCCCTCCTCCAGTCAGCTGCTTGGCAACTACCCTTCTACTTTCTGTCTTATAAATTTAACTATTCTTTGTGCCCCCATATAAGAGGAATTATATTGTATTTGTCTCTTTGTGACTATCTTATTTCAGTTAGCATAGTGTTCTCAAGGTTTATCCATGTTGTAGCATGTATCAGAATTTCTTTCCTTTTAAAGCATATATAATATTCCATTGTATATATAAACTTTAAAAGTCCGTTCTTCTGTCAGTGAACATTTGTATTGCCAGATAAACTGGATAGAATAAAAGGGACAGAAAGATGGCTATTTGGTCCTGACCTAGATCCCCAATCTCCCAAATGAGTGTACCTCAAAGATTTAAGTAAAATGAGACAAGTGGTATGATTTTAGGGCTATAGGAGGGTCAAAACCCTTTAGCTGAGTTCGAGACTCTGAGGGCTAAGACAGAGACTTCTCTGTACCACCCATTTTTATTAGGTCCAGAACAAAGAATGGGGAAACTGAGGAAAGTACAGGCAATGAGCAGGACCTTGGGAGTCACTTCAACGATGTCTCCAAGTAATGAATCATGTCAATTTAGGAGAACTGTCTTATTAAGAAGACATGGTAGGAGTGAGAGTGTAGGAGTAATTTCTGCAGCTGTATCTCTATTAATTGATGTTTGAGCCAAGTGTCCACAGCTGTGGCCTTATCTTGCTTTTTTGAGGTATTTCTGGCCTCACAGGGCACTACAGGCCTCAGCCAGGACCAGTGATTCATAGAAGTTCACCTACTCCCGTTGCCAGGCAAGGGACCTAGGCCTAGCAAGACTCACAGATAAACATAGAAAGCCAATTAGTTAATTTTAAATCCTGCTCAGAGCCACTTCGTAGTGGTCTCCAATAGAGGACTGCTGATGTCACTTGCTGCTGCTTTGCTACTTCATTCTGCTACTTCATTACCTTGCTGCCTTCTGCCCATCATGAATTGTTTCTCCTCTGTGATGCCCTTCTACCATACTACTCTGCCAGCCATCTATGAACTGAAATCTCTATAAACTGAGCTTCAATAAACCTTTCCTTCTTTAACTTTGGGTGTCAGGTATTTTGTCTCAGCAATTAGAAAAATAAATGTTTACCTGTGTAACCAAATATCTGTCAAGATGGAGAACTTTAGGCTAGTGTAGTTCAACCTGGATGCATAGCATGCATGAGACCCTGGATTCCGTCTCTACCAGCAAAGAAAAAAAGATATGGAGCTTTGTCATCAACCAGGAAAGGTCCTTATGAATCTTTCCCTTAATTCTCATTGTCTCCTTCATTTTTTTCTCCAGTGCAACTACTGTCCTGCATGTTTTTTCCCTGCCATAGACACAGTTTACGTGTTTTTGACTGCATAGTGGAATCGTCTGATATTTACTACTAGATGTAAAGATTCTTTTGCCTAGTGGAATACTTTAGACATTCACTTGTTTTGCTGTGTGATTAGTATTCCACTATATGTATATAGCACAGTTTGATAACTCATTTTCCTATTGATGACCACCTGCTATTTTCATGTTATGGCAGTTATGAATAGAGCTGCTATGAATAGCCTTCAGATCATTTTATAGATGTGTATTTTCATTTCTCATAGGTAAATGTCCAGGATTGGAATATAGTAATTGGTCCATAGCATAGGTATATGTTTAGTTTTATTAGAAACTGCCAAACCTTTTCCCAAAGTGGTTGTGCCATTTTATATTCATAACATTTCATGCACATACTTAACACTTGGTGTCATTTGTGTTAATTTTAGCCATTCTGGTGGATGTATAGTTCTTATCTCTTTGGGTTTTCTAGTTTGTTTGTTTGTTTGTTTGTTTATTTATGTTTTGGTCACCTTTTTTGAGACAGGATTTCCCTATGGAATTCAGGCTGGCCTTGAACTTGTAGTAACTTCCTGAGTGTCACCTGGGATTATTGGCATTAGCTACCACACCTGATGGTTCCAGTTTATTCTTAACACTTTGGTCTTCCTCCTTTTTCTTGCCCTGCATATATGGTGCTCTTTTTAAAGGAGCCTGTTTACATACCCATTTTACCCAGTTCCCCTTTCATTGATCATGCTACCATGAGAGATAATAACCTTTTAAAATTGTGAACTTTGGGGTAGCAATAGATAACTGAAAACAGTATCTGGAGTTAATTTTTAGCAATTCTGATTTCCTGTTGTATAAACTAGGGATATGCAAAATTGCATTGTATCTTTTATGGGACTTTAAAAATAAGAATATAGCATTTTATAGTCCCTTTTATCTGAAGATTTCAGTGAACTTTATAAGCATTTAATTTTCCCTGTAATGTACTTATAGCCTAAAGTAGTATTTTGTCCAGTGATAGTAAGTTAAGTGCCCCAGGGCTGAAATAATCTGATTGCAGAGCTGGAAAAAAACTTTGACTCATCAAAGATGTAGGCTCTATGTTCTTTAACTTTTCTAACCAAACTGCTTTTAGGAGAAAATAGAGTGGTTAGAGTAAAAACACAAAATAAACTCCAACATTATGCACATTAATATCTTGATTTTGCTATAAAAATTTTTATGAGCTGGGCATGGTGGCACATGCCTGTAATCTCAGCACTGAGAAGACCGAGACAGGAGGATCATAGCAACTTAAAGACCAGCCTGGGCTACAAAGTGGGCTTAAGGCCAGCTTGAACTTCATAGTGAGACACTGTCTCAAAAAAAAATAAAAAGAGAGAGAGAAAAATATGACTTTTAATCATCAATTCCCTTATGGAAGGATAGAGTCTACATAAGATAATGCTTCTAAAATTAAAAATGATTTTTAGGCTATTTTACCTGTTGTGTTACAAATTTTCCTTCTTAAAAAAGCTGACATGAGGGCAGCCTTGCTTTGGAATGTGACATCCACTGGCTCACTAAGTTGATTTAGATAGTTTACCATTCCAAAACTGTTTCATTGTGTGTATTGTAATTTTCCAAAAGTAGGAAAACTCTAAGACCTGAAACACTTCTGGTCCCAAGCATTTCAAATAAAGGATATGTCCAACAGTTAAGCTAGGTTGTCAGTCAACTTCAATCCAATCATTGACTTGTGAGTTGCCTAGAGGCTTAGTAAAACACAGATTCACATGTGTCTGGATAGGCCCCAGATGCATGACCTTGGGTATTATGTTTGGTCCCTTGGCCCCTTCCTCTCTGATGCTCTTTTCTTATGCTTGGCTTCCTGGCCTCCATGAAGCGAGCTACTTTGCTCAACCATGATGTTCTTGTTTTAGATCCAGCCAACTGTGGACCCAAATTCCTGAAAGTGCAAAACAAATTAAAGCTTTCCTCCTTTAAGTGCAACTGTCAGGTATTTTGTGTGAGGGACAGAAAAGGTGACTAATAAAATCCTGAGCCTGGATAATCTTGACATATTGGCCCATTATCTCTATGAATGTGGTATTATGCCAAGTTCTGAAGTCTACTTTCCATGATGTTTTTTTTTTAATTTTTTAAAAAATTTTATTTGAAGAATAAGAAAAAGCAAAACAAAAAAGAGAAGAAACAATACAGAATTTCAAAGAAAAAGAAAAAACAGTAAGAAATCACTAGTTGATAAATTACATATTGTCTTCTAGATATAGTTGTTCAAGTTACAAAATTAAAGCATACAAGGTGGCCATTCAAACAGTGAGGCTGCGAACAGTTCCGTTCAACGATTCAACAAAAACCCAGCAACATGGTCATCAATCCTACACATTTAAACATACATGCAGTTATATCCTTTAGAGCACTTTCTTTTCCTCCTTTTGCTTTTCAAGTCCATTATCTGTTTAGTTATATCATGTTTCAGCTTGCTCAGTACCTTACTGATCTGTTTTATTGTTATTTACTTTTTTTTAATGTTATTTACTTTTTATTTTTTATTTAATTTTTTATTATTTTGAAGGTAGCAAAATACAACAGAAGAAGACAAAACAAAGCCAACTGAGAGAGTGCAGTGAAATTGGTACAGAAACCCTCAACAGGTTACTGGCATAATAGTAATAGGTACCATAGTATATTCCATTATCTTCACAACAGTTGTTCTTTCAATAAAGTATAGCCAAATCAAAGGAAATACAGGACATTTTAGAACTTATCAAAACAGAACATTGAATAGAGCAATATCATTAATCAGAACAAAGCAAAACAGTGATAACAATATTTGCCTTCAAAGAGATGATATTCAAAGAGATGATAGAAGGAAATCCCCCCTATTTACTACATTGCATTCTCAAGAGGTGTCTAGATCTCTGGCTCACTTGCTAACGGGGTGGTGGTGGTGGTGGTGGTGGTGGGTTGATTCTTAGCCCACTCACCATTAGATTCGTGGGAGCCGCTGAGTGATTCTTCTCCTGCCTAATGCCAGGAGTGCTTACTCAGAGGGTGGGTACAGCCTTTCTGTGTTGCTCCTTGTGTCCCTCCATGGTCAGAGCTCTGGAGCTGCTGGTTCTCCTCCCAGCTCAGGCCAGGGGCCCCTACTGAGAGGGCGGGCAAACTGCCTTTGTGTGCTGCACCCTGAGGCCCTTCATGGTTAGATCTCTGGAGCTGCTGGTGCTGTGTGTGCGGCTTACCGAGAGGGCAGGCAAATTGCCTTTCTGTGTTAAACCTTGAGTCCCTCCATGGTCAGAGTCTCCATGATGTTAATGTAGCCCCATCTTTCTTGTAATTTTTATTTGTATGGCTTTCTGCTTTTTCAGAACCACTATGTATTGCAGGTTGGCCTTGAACTTGCAGTGATCCTCCTGCCTCAGTCTCCCAGTGCCAAAATTACAGGAGTGTACTGTCATGCTTGGCTCAGTCTCTGCTACTTAATTGCCATATATTGTCCATTTATAGATAGCATAATTAATCAGTATGGCTAGGTTATCATAGTGTTTAAAAATTATTTTTCCATTTGTTCTTTGTTCCCCCTCTTTTTCTGCCTTTTGAATTAATTTAGGAGTACTACTCTGCTTGTATATCATCTTGTTTAATAGTTTCTGTACTGTATCTCTTTTATTACTTTAAAGATTGCTGTGAAGTTTGCAGGATACATTTTAAACTTATAGTCTATCTGCAAATAATCATTATAACATTAGAACCTAAAATGGTGACCCAAACTTGTTTGGTAATACAGTTTTTCTGGTGATAAATTTTATCAAATTACTTTGTGTGAAAAGTCAGTGATACTACTTTCCTTGTTTATATGCTGTGTCAGCTACACTTGGCTCAAAGCTAAAGGTTGTGAAAAGGAAATTCACTTGTATAACTCTCATTATTCAACGGTGTTCTCTTCCTTGGTCTTGTCTACTATTTTTACTCTCCCATGTTTCCTGATAACCAATTTTTGTATCATGCTACATTTTCTTTTCTTTTCTTTCTTTCTTACTATTATTATTTGTTGTTGAAAGGGGTTGTTAAGACTTTATTTTGTCATTACTGAAAACAGAAATGTGTTTGGTCCTTTTTATTTTTTATTATTTATTTATTTATTTATTTTTATTTTAAAGAATAAAACAAAAGAGGACAGAACAGAACAGATCAGAACAGAACAATATAAGCAGCACAGCACTTCACAACAGAACAACTGGATATTAATAGTAGCTACCATAATGTCTCTTTCTTTGAAATAGTTGAGCATAGCTTCACACACAGTAATATCAAGCATAACAAAATAGTATAAAATCATTCAAGAGAATGAAAGTATTACAGGGCATTCTGAACCAAATAACAGAAAATGAACAATGGCTACTATAATATCTCATTTTCCATAAAAAATTTGTTTATATTATCACACATAATAAAATCCAATAAAACACACCATGATAGAACCAATGGTAATAGCATGGTAGAACTTCAAAGCAAGCTGATATTAAATCAGTAATGGCTGGCATAATGTCTTGTTTTCTTTAAAATAGCTGTTTATACTATCATACATAATAAGATCAAACAAAACAGAATAAAGCCATTCCAACCAATGAATGAAAATATTATAAGGCTTCAAAGCAATGTAATGGGGAATCATGATTAGCATAAAATCTTATGTATTCTTACCATTTCTTACCTAGGGAGACTGTATGGTATTTATATATGTGAGTTTGGTTTATTTCACTTACAAGTATGGTCTCAAGTTGTGTTCATTTATTTTTAAATATCTCATGTGATCATTCATTATAGCTAAGTAGTACTCCATTGTATAAAAATACCACAACTTTTTTATCCATTCCTGTGTTGATTGGCACTTAGGTTGTTTCCAAGATCTGGCTATTACAAATTGTGCTGCTATAAACATGGGTGAACATAAGTCATTGTGGTATGATGTTTTCAGTTCTTCTGAGAATATACCCAGAAATGGAATAGCAGGGTCAAAAGGGACTTCCAGTTCCAGCTTTTTGAGGAATTTCCAGACTGACCTCCACAGTGGTTGCACCAGTTTACACTCCCACCAACAGTGCAGAAGAGTTCCTTTTTCCCCATGCTTCTCTGGCATTTGTTGTTGGTGGTTTTCTTGATCCTGGCCATTATTTTTGGAGTAAAATGGAATCTCAGGGTGGTTTTAATTTGCATTTCTCTAATGACTAATGATAAACATTTTTTCATGTATTTATTTGCCATTTGTATTTCTTCATCTGAGAACTGTGTATTCATCTTGGATGCCCATTTTTGGACTGGGTCTTTGAATTTCAGGAGTCTGATTTTTTTTAATTCTTCATAAGTTCTAGACAGAAGTCCTTTGAGGGACAGTTCAAGATTTTTTCCCAGTTTGTGGGTTTTCTTTTCACTCTGTTAGAGATTTCTTTCAACATTCAGAAACTCTTTAATAAGACGTGATCCCAGTTATTGATTCTGGGAAGTATTTCCCATGCCATCTGATTCTTATTCATGAATTCTCTATTTACCCCTATGTCTTCAATATTTTTACACACTTTGTCTTCCAACAGATTTAGTGTATCTGTTTTAATATTTAGATCTTTGATCCATTTAGACTTTAGTTTAGTACATGGTGTTAGGCTTGGATCTAGTTTTAGTTTTTGGCATATGGAGAGCTAGTTTTTCCAGCACCATCTATTGAAGAGACTATAGTTCTTCCAGTGAACATGTTTGGTCCCTTTATCAAAAAAGATAAGGTGGCTGAGTGTGTTTGTAGTTGAGGTTGTATCTTCTAATCTATTCCGTTGATCTTAAGATCTTTTTTTTTATTCTAGTACCATGTTGATTTTATTATAGTAGCTTTGTTGTATAACTTCAAATCAGGTATTAATGCCTTCTGCCTTGCCTTTGCTGCTTAGAATTGCCTTTGCTATTCTAGGTCTATTCTGGTTCCAGATGAATTTTAGGAGTGATTTGTCTAGATCTATGAGGTATGTTAGTGGTATTTTCATTGAGATTGCATTGAATCTGTATGACAATTTTGGGAGAATGGCCATTTTCACAATGTTTGTCCTTCCTATCCATGAACAAGGGATGTCTTTCCATTTTCTGAGGTCTTCTTTGGTTTCTTTTTTCAGGGTATTATAATTTTCCCTGTACAGTTTTTTTACTTCTTTTCTTAGATTAATTCCTAAGTATTTCATTTTTTTGGATGCTATTGTGAAGGGTGTAGCTTCTCTTATTTCTCTCTTGGTGATTTTGTTGTTAGTATATTAGGAATGATATTGATTTTTTGAGTATTGATTTTGTATCCAGCTACATTGCTGAATTTATTTATTATGTCTAGAAGTTTTTCAATGGAGTTTTGGGGGTCTTTGTAGAGTATGAAGACATCTGCAAATAATGATAATTTAGCTTCCTCTTTTCCTATCTTCTCTTTTTTCTCTCTCTTGTCTAATTGCTCTGTCTAGTATTTCCAGTACTGTGTTGAATAGGAGCGGTGATAAGGGACATCCTTGTATTGTGCCTGATTTTAGGTAAAGGCTTGTTTGGTCCTTTTTAAAATGCTACATTTCTCTTGCAACACATTATGCTGATGTTTTCTTTTACATTCTTGATCATAATTAGAATAACTGATATAAAATCTTTGTAATTTCATCAACATTGTCATTTCTGAATATTTCTTTTGACTGCTTGTCTTGCTTTTAGATAATTTAATAGTTTTTAATAATTAATATTTTTGTTTAGATGCCAGATATTATAAAGCTGAATGACAGATAATTTTTATCTTCTTTAAAAAAACATTGGATTTGTTTTAGCCAGCCATTAAATTTCTGACCTACTGATCCTTTCAGGCCTTGTTTTAAAGCATATTTTGGGGATGGATCAGATATTTTTACTTTTTTGTTTGTTTTGCTGCTTTGCTAAAGCATAACCTCTCTGGAATCTCTACTGAATGTTCTAGCTGTTCCACATGCTCTGTTTTGTCTGGCTGTAACTTGCAAACCAGTGTGCCATGGTAGTTGTTCAGCTTAGTTGTTAAGCTCTGTAGTGGTTACTTTTCCCCCCCATTTGTTTTTTTTTTTTCTGTGCTAAGCACACCCTCTATTTCTGATCTATATTCCCAGTCCTTCTCCATTTTTTTTCTTAGCCTAGAGAAATCTCAGTCTGTGCATGTACAATTTAATGTTGTAAATTCAAAATGATCCCTTGTAGGTTTTTAATTTTTTTTTAATTTTAAAAACAAAAAAGAATGAAAACAGTACAGACTTTCAATAAAAAAAGAAATAGATTACACTAATTAATATATTGCATATTGTTGCCTTGAAAGTAGTTGTTCGGATTCCAAGATTTAGGCATGAAAAAAATGATCAAACAATCAAACGATGAAAACGCAATGTTCTTTTTGATGAACAGAGATCAGTAGTGTAGTAGCTTTTTCTCCATATGGCTACTTTTTCTCTGTTTACCTCCTTTGGAATTTGTTCTATAAATTGCCACTGTTTCAGTTTTCTAAAGTGTCTGTCTCCTCAATCTAGTGAGATCACTGTCCTGTGCTTGGGTTCCTTTTCCTTGTACCAAGCTCTGGAAAGTGCCTTCTCCAGAAAGCTGAGTTAGTCATAGAATTTATTTTGTTTCTCTTTTTCTCATGGTTATAATTCTCTACTGCTTAGATGTTGAATATCTATAATGAGGTTTTCATGCATTTTGCTGCTTTTTTAGTGGTTAATAACAGAAGGAATATCTAGTTGCAGTTACTGTATTGTGACTAGAAGTAAAATGTCTGCAAATCACATCTGTTTAGTTTTGCATCTATTCTTTGATTTTGTTTTAATTTCTATTGGATCAATTATACTGTTAAAGTTTCCTATAATCCTACTGATTAGGGAAAGAGGAATGTGAAACAGTTACTTCACTTATCAAACATTAAGATAAGCATTTAAAAATTTTACACTATGTTGGTGGATTTGTGTATTTCCTCATATTCTATTAGTTTTTGTTTTTTACTATTTTGAGCCTGTAAAAGTAAATGCTAATACAGATATTGGTATATTTTCATGATAAATTGGGTATTTATTTTCCTCTTTGTTTCTCTCTCATGTTGGAAATTGAACCCAGGAGCTTTACAATGAGTTACAACCCCAGTCCTTTTTTAAATTTTTACTTTTGTGACATGGTCTCACTGAGACACTTAGTTGCCCTGGATGATCTTGAATTTTCAGTCCTCCTGCATCAGCCTCTCAGTGTGCTGGAATTATGGACATGTGACACCATACCCAGCCCCCAGTCCTCATTTTTTATTTTGAGACAGAGTCTCACTAAATTGCTCAGCCTGGCTCTGAACTTGTGATCCTCCTGTCTCAACTTTATATGTAGCTGGTATTATAGCTATGTGCCATTGTGCCAGTTAACAGTATCCTCCAGAATAATGGACAAGTCACAGAAGAAATTTAAAAATTTCTTGAAGTTAATGACAATGATGGTACAACTCATTGAAACCTCTGGGGCACTATAAAAATAGTTCTAAGAGGAAAATTCATCACATTCAGTGTTCACTTTAGGAAAACAGAACAAACCCAAATAGAGAACCTTATTAGAAATATTCCAAATACTTGAGAAACAACACCAAACTAGCCACAAACTGAAGTCAAGGAGGGAAATTATAAAGATAAAAGTGGAAATCAGTGAAATTGAGATTTAAAAAAAAAAATCATTGAATCGAAGAGCTGCTTTTCTGAAAGAATAAATATAACAGATAAGCCCCTAGCCAGACTTATCAAGAAGAAGCAAGAAAAGACTTATACCAATGCAATTAGAAATAAAAATGTTGAAATTGTAACACTGGAAATCCAACAGATAGTAACTGCTTCAGAAAATTATATTCCAACAAATTAGCAAATTTTGAGGAAATAGGCAGATTCCTACATCATACAAACTACCAAAACTAACCTAAGAAGACATAAATATACTTAATGACCCAGTAACAAACAATGAAATTGACATACTTGTAAAGAATCTACCAACTAAAAAAAGCCCAAAACTTGATGGATTCACTGGTGAATGCTATAAAACCTTTAAGGATGCTGTATCACCAATACTCCTCAAGCTCTTCAAAGAAATTGAAAGGAATGGAGTGCTCCAGAACTCATTTGTGGAACCCAGAATCACCCTACTCCCAAAGCCAGATAAAGCCAACTAAAAAAGAAAACTATAGTCAGTTTCCTTAATGAACATAAATGAAAAATCTTCAACAAGATATTAGTAAGTAGAATGCAGCATATTATCAAAAAGATCATATATCATGATCAAGTAGGTTTCATCCCAAAGATGCAAGGATGGTTCAGCATATTGTAAGTTAATAAACATAATACCTCACATAAACAGAAGCAAGGTCAAAAACTATATGATCATATCAATAGGTACAGTAAAAGGCTTTTGACAAAATCCAATGCCCCTTCATGATTAAAACTCTAAAGAAAACAGGTGTGGAAGAACTATATCTGAATATGATAAAAGCTATCTATGACAAAACAATAGCCAGCATCATACTAAATGGGGAAAAACTAAAAACATTAACTCTAAAATCAGAACCAAGATAAGGATGTCAACTATCACCTCTTTTATTCAACATAGTACTTGTTAGCCAGAGTAACTAGGCAACAGAAGGAAATAAAAGGAATACATGCAAGAAATAAATTATCATTATTTGCAGGTAACATGATACTATACATAGAAGACCCAAAGGACTCTACCAAAAAAAATAGAATAACAGACTTAACAATATAGTAGGATATAAAGTTAGTATTTGTGTACACCAACCATGAACAGGAAGAAAAGGAAATTATGAAAATAATAGCAATCACAGTAGCTTCAAGAAAAATGAAATATCTAGGAATGAACCTAACCAAGAAATTGAAAGACCTCTACAAAGAAAATTACAATACTCTGAAAAAGGAGATTGAAGAATACGTTAGAAAATGGAAAAATATCCCCTGCTTTTGGATAGGCAATAATGACTGTACTTCCAAAACTGGTATATACAGATTCAATGCAGTCACAATCAGAATACCAACAGTATGATTTACAGATCTACAAAAGATAACCCTAAAATTCATATGGAACCATAAAAGACCCAGAAAAGCAAAAGAAATTTTGGGCGAAAAGAGTAAGTTATATAGCAAAATCTGACTTCAAGCTATACTACAAAGCAACAGTGAAAAAATGACATGGTACCAGAATAAAAACAGATACATGGATTAGTGGAACAGAATTAAGAAACTTTCCCAATCACATTCAGCTATTTAATCTTCACAAAAGGGCAAAAGCATGTGTTGGAGGAAAGATAGTCTATTCAGCAAGTGCTGGGAATACTGACTATTTGTGTGCAGATTGAAACTGGACCCTAGTCTTGTACCATATACTAAGTTAAAATCAAAATGGATCAAAGATATAAACATTAAACCAGAAACATTAAACCTAATGGAAGATAAAATAGGTAAAACATTTGAGATATAGGTGTAGGAAAGGATTTTTAAAACAGAACCTCAGTTACATAAAAATTAACAGCAATGGAACAGGGATGTGGCTTAGCAGCACTGCATCTACCTGGCAAGTGCAAAGTCATCTATTCAATCCCTGGTACAAAAAAAAAAAAAAAAAGAAAAAAGAACAAATCCAGCAAGAATCAACAAAAGACATTATATCAAACTAAAAATGTCTGTTGAGCAAAAAAAAAAAATCAGACCGAAGAGACAAGGTATAAACTGGGAATAAATTTGTCAGCTACTATTCAGTGGAGTGATACTTAGACTATAGAAAGAACTCAAAAGAATTGCACCCCCTAAAGTCAAAGATCCAGTCAAGAAGTGGGCCAGAGAAATAAACAGACACTTCACAGAAGAAGTGTAGTACAAATGGTCAAAAAATACATGAAAAAATTCTCAACATCTCTGGCCATTAGAGAAATGCAAATTAAAACTATGCTAAGGTTCCATCTTACTGCAGAAAAAATAACAATAATTAAGGAATCAAGCAATAATAAATTCTGGCATGGCTATGCTGAAAAAGGAAACCTTCATTGTTGGTGGGAATGTATGCTAGTATAACCATTATGGAAATCAGTATAGAAATTTCCCAGAGAACTGACATTAGAAATCCCATATGAACTAGCAATCCCCTTGCTAGGTGTCTTTCCCAAAGAGCTCAAGACATTATTCTACAGGGATACATACATATGAATGTTTATAGCTGCACAACTCAAAATAGTTAAAGCCTGAAAACAGCTTGTATACCCAGTCAATACATGAATAAAGAAAATGTGGTACCTATGGATAATGGAATATTATAAAGAAGGACAGATTTGAGATTTGTAGAAAAATGGATGTGCCTGTAAAATATGATGTCAAGTCAAATCATACACACAACCTTTCATTTGAGTGAGGCAAAGTACAAACAGAATAATAAAAGATAAATAAGGACAAAAAGATGAATCTCTTGTAATAGGCAAACAGTCCAATGGAAAAAGCATAAAGGGTGAGGAGGAAGGGAAGGGGAAAGAAATAGAATAAGAAATAGAATAAAGGTATGCCATGTACATGAACCTAATAACCTCAATTATTGTAAACATTATATGCTATAACATGAAATAAGATTAATAATATCAAGATTACAAAATGGGATAGCAGAATTGGAGAAGGGGGGAGGGAAAAAGAATAAGAAAGGGGTTAAAAACAAACAAGTTGTGGTGGTATGTACATGTAACCACTCCCTAAGATGATTATAAACTGCATGAACTGCAAACAGATAAAAGTTTTAAAAACATTAGAAAATAATAACAAAAATCATAAAAGCAGCTATGGAAATATGACACATTATATGTAGAATAGTGATGTTAATATTAATAGACTTCTCATCAGAAACAGGCCAGAAAATTGAAATAACATCTTTTTTTTAAAAAAAATTTATTTAAAGAGAAAAAAAACAGAAAAAAAGGGAAGCAATAATGCAAAATTCCCCCCTCAATTGAAATAAATACTGAGAAATCACTAGTTAACAAATTACACACTGTCATCTTAGAGATAGTTGTTCAAGTCACAGAATTAAAGCATACAAAGTGGACAGTCAAACAGTGAGACTGCAAATAGTTCTGTTCAATGATCCAACAAAAACTCAGTAATATGGTTATCAATCCTACACACTTAAACATACATGCAGTTATATCCTTTAGAGCACTTCCTTTTCCTCTCCTTTTTACAATAGCAATAACACACTTTGGGTTTTATTACTCCTACATTTCTTATTACTTTTTACACTAGAGACACAATGTGATATTTATAAATATGATTCTTATTTATTTCACTTATGAGAATAGGCTCAAGTTGCCTCCATTTCAACATGAAGGCCTCAAGATCATCCTTTTTTATAGCTGAGTAATATTCCATTGTGTAAAAATACCACATCTTTTTCATCCACTCTGCAGTTGATGGGCTTTTCGGTTGTTTCCAAGATTTAGCTATTACAAATTGTGCTGCTATGAACATGGGGGCACATATATTACTGTGATATGACCTTTTCAGGTTTTCTGGGAAAATACCCAGGAGGGGAGTAGCTGGGTTGAATGGAACTTCCAATCCTAGTCTTCTGAGAAATCTCCCTACTCATTTCCGTAGTGGCTGCACCAGTCTGCACTCCCACCAACAGTGAAGCAGTGTTTCTTTTTCCCCACAGCCATGCCAACATTTGTTATCGGTAGTTTTCTTGATTGCAGCTATTTTTTCCGGAGTGAGATGAAATCTCAGTGCTGTTTTAATTTGCATTTATCAAATGACCAGTGATGGTGAACATTTCTTCATGTATTTATTTGCCATTTGTATATCTTCCTCTGAGGACCGTGTATTGATCTCCGATGCCCATTTTTGGAGAGGGTTTTTGAATTTGGGGGGGCTTGATATTTTTCAGTTCTTTATATGTTCTGGATATAAGTCCTTTGATAGGTTGCTGGTTAAGATTCTTTCCCATTCTATGGGTTTTCTTTTCACTTTGTTGATGATTCTTTTGAAGTGCAGAAACTTTTCAATAATATGAGATCCAAGTTGTTGATTCTTTGAAGTGTTTCCCATACAGTTTGCATTTTGTTCATGAATTCTCTGCCTACCTCTGTATCTCCAAGACTTCTACGTATCTTGTCCTCCAGTAGATTTAGTATTTCTGTTTTAATATTTAGATCTTTGACCCATTCAGACTTTAGTGCATGGTGATAGGCATGGGTCTAATTTCAGTGTTTGGCATGTGGAGAGCCAATTTTTCCAATACCATTTATTAAAGAGGCTATCCTTCCAGTGAACATGTTTAGCCCCTTTGTCAAATATCAGGTGGCTGAATGTCTTTGTAGTTGTGCTTGCATCTTCTAATCTGTTCCATTGATCCTCAGGTCTATTTCTTTGCCAGTACCAGGCTGATTTTATCAATGTGGCTTTGTAGTATAGTTTTAAGTCAGGAATTGAGATGCCTCCTGCCTTGCCTTTGTTGCCCAGAATTGCCTTTGCTATTCTAGGTTTCTTCTGTTTCCAAATGAATTTTAGCAGTGTTTTCTCTGGATCTGTGAGGTATGTCAAAGGTATTTTGATTGAGATTGTGTTAAATCTGTATAACAGTTTTGGAAGTATGGCCATTTTCACAATGTTGGTTCTTCCTAGCCAAGAGCAAGGAATATCCTTTCATTTTCTAATATCCTCTTCAATATCTTTTTTTAGCATAGTATAATTTTCATCATATAGGTCTTTTACATTCTTAGGTTGATTCCTAAGTATTTCATTTTTTTGAATGCTATTATGAAGGGTGATATTTCCATAATTTCTCCCTCAGTGAGTTTTTTGTTTGTGTGCAGGAATGCTATTGATTTTTGAGTATTGACTTTGTATCTAACTCCCTGCTGAATTTGTTTATTACTTCTAATAGTCTTTTAAAGGAGTTTTGAGTATCATGTCACTTACAAATAGTTATAATTTAACTTCTTCCTTTCCTATCCCTTTATTCCTTTTATTTCTCTCTCTTGTCTGATTGCCTAGCTAGTGTTTCCAGAACTATAGGAGTGGTGATAGTGGACATCCTTGTCTTGTTCCTGATTTTAAAGTGAAAGCTTTCAGTTTTTGTCTATTTAGTATAATGTTGGCTGTTGGTCTGTCATAGATGGCCTATATAAGATTGAGGTAGACACCATGTATTCTGAAGGGTTTTTATCATGACCATGTGTTGGACTTTGTCAAAAGCTTTTTCTGCATCTATTGAGATGACCATGTGGCTTTTGTTTTGGGCTCTGTTGATGTGGTGTATTACATTTGTTGATTTGCATATGTTAAACCATCCCTGCATTCCTGGAATGAATCCCACTTGGTCATATTGTATAATCTTCTTGATGATTTGCTGCATTCTATTTGCCAGTATTTTATTGAGAATCTTTGCATCAATGTGCATTAGTGAGACTGGCCTACAGTTCTCCTTTTTGATTGGGTCTTTCTCTGGTTTTGGTATCAAAGTGATACTTGCCTCCAGAAATGATTTAGGGAGGACTGCTTCCTTTTCAATTTCATTGAAGAGTTTAAGGAATATTGGCATCAACTCTTCTCTAAATTTCTTGTAGAATTCAGCCATGAATCCATCAGGTTCTGGGCTTTTCTTTGTTGGTAAGTTTTTAATTATGTTTTCAATTTAAATAGCTGATATTGGGTTATTCAAAATTGCTATATCTTCTTGGTTGAACTTTGGTAGTTCATATGTTTCTAGAAATCTGTCCATTTCCTCTGTGTTTTCCACTCTATGTGAGTAGAGATTTTCAAAGTAAGTATTCATGATCTTTTGAATTTCCATGGGATCTGTAGTAATTTCCCCCTTTTCAGTCCTTATTATGTGAATTTGGGTTTTTCCTTTCTTTTTCTTTATAAAGTTAGCTAGACATTTGTCAATTTTGTTTATTCTCTCAAAAAAACCAGCTTTTTCGTTCATTAATTCTTTTTTAAAGTTTCAATTGCATTAATTTCTGCTCTGATATTTATAATTTCCACCCTTTTATGAGCTTTGGGTTTTATTTGCTCTTGTTCTAGAACTGAGATGAAGCATTAGATTGTTTGTGCTCTTTCTGTTTTCTTGATGTGACAATTTATTGCTATATATTTCCCTCTTAAGACCACTTTCATTGCATCCCACACATTATGGTATGTTGTTTCTGCATTTTCATTTAATTGTAGGTATGGCTTTATTTCTCGCTTAATTTTATCTGTAGCCCACTGGTTGTTCAGAAGTTTGTTATTGAATTTCCATGTAATTATGCAGGTTTTTCAGTTTGTTTTGCTTTTAATTTTCAGTTTCAGTGTTCTATGGTCAGATAGTATGCATGGGATAATTTCAATATCTTTGCAGTTACTTAAGAATGTTTTATGGGATAATACATTGTCTATTTTGGAGAATGTCCCATGCACAGCTCAGAAGAATGTATATTCTGATGTGTGTGGTTGGGTGGAACACACTGTAAACATAGTAAGTCCAATTGCTCACAGATATGATGAAAGTTCTATTGTTTGTTTGCTGACTTTTTGTCTAGTTGATCTATCTCTTTGTTTTTTGTTTGTTTGTTTGTTTGTTTTTACTAGTTGATACATTACATATTGTCTTCTTGGATATAGTTATTCAAGTTACAAAATTAAAGCATACAAAATGGACATTCAAACAGTGAGGCTGCAAACACTTCTGTTCACCAATCCCAACAAAAACTTAGCAACATGGTTATCAATCCTACACACTTAAACATACATGCAGTTATATCCTTTAGAGCACTTTCTTTTCCTCCTTTTGCTTTTTAAGTCCATTATCTGTTTAGTTATATCATGTTTCAGGTTGCTCAGTACCTTAGTGATCTGTTTGTTGTTATTATTTACTTTTTAAAATTTTTTCTTATTTCTTATTATATTTTATTTTATTTATGTTGAAGGTAGTAAAATACAGCAGAACAAGACAGGACAAAATCAATTGAGGCAGTGCAGTGAAATTGGTACAGAACCTCACGGCAGGTTACCGGGATAACAGCAATAGGTACAATAGTATATCTGCTTTTCTTCACAATAGTTGTTCCTTCAATCAGCCAGAGCAATATCAAAGGAAATACCGAAATTATAAAAACAGAATATTCAATAGAGCAATAGAGCAATATCATTGATCAGAACAGAGCAAAACAGAGATAAAAATATTTGCCTTCAAAGAGATGGCAGAAAATCCCCCTTATTTGCTATATTGCATATAGTCAAACTTGCAAGAGATGCTCATATCTCTGGCTCTCACTTGCTAGTGGAGGGGATGAAATGGATGTTTGATTCTTAGTCCATGGGCCGATAGTCTTACAGCCGCCCACCAGAGAGCAGTGAGCTGCCTGCTTCTTTTCCCAGGGCCCCAAGTTCCAACATGGCGCGCGTCTCAGGAATTGCTGATGTGGTTCTTGCCCTGAGACGGCCACAGCTTGGGAGGCCACAGCCCCTTACCAGAGTGGCGTGCTGGCTGCCTCTGATCTATCTCTTTGTGACAATGGGATATTAAGGTCCCCTGTTATAATTGTGTTCTTGTGTATTTAGTTTTTCGTGTGTATTAGTATCTGTCTTATATGGTTGGGTGCTCCTGTATTTGGTGCATATATATTTGTAATTGTTAGTTCTTCCTCTTGAATATTTCCACTAATGAGTATGTAGTGATCTTCTTTATCTTTTAATCATTTTAGGTTTGATGTTCACGTGTCTGCAAATAGAACAGTTACCCCTGCTTTTTTTTTTTTTTTTTTTTTTTTTTTTTTTTTTTTTTTTTTTTTTTTTTTTTTTTTTTTTTTTTTTTTTTTTTTTTTTTTTTTTGATTCCTGTTGCATGGAATACTGTTTTCCATCCTTTGACTTTTAATCTTTGAGTTTCCTTTTGGGTTAGATGTGTTTCTTGTATACAGCATATTGTGGGATCCTGTTTCTTGATTCATTCTGTCAGCCTGTTTCTTTTGATAGGTGAATGGAGGCCATTTATATCTATGGATATCACTGATATGTACTGACTCAACTTTGCCATGTTATGTTCCAGTTATTTGCTTTCTGCTTTTCCCCCTTGTTTAATTGCTTGTCCTACCTGCTGGTTTCTTTCTGTTGTTCTGGGGGTTGTGGTCATTTTTATCTCTATCTGATATGTCTTTCAGTACCCTTTCTAGGGTTGGCTTGGTGGACGTGAATTTCTTCAGTTGTTCTTTGTGGTGGAAGTAACTTGTTTCTTCATTAAATTTGAGTGAAAGTTTTGCTGGGTACATCATTTTGCGTTGAAAGTTGTTTTCTTTAGGACTTGAAATACCTCACTCCAGGCTTGTCTTGACTTGAGGGTTTATGCTGAAAAGTCTGCTGTCATTCTAATAGGTTTTCCTTGATAGGTGAGTTGTGTCTTTTCTCTAACAGCTTTTAGTATTCTGTTTTTATGCTGTATGTCTGAGACCTTAATTATTATATGTCTGGGTTTAGATTTATGTTGGTTGTGACTGTGTGGCATTTTATATGCCTCACTTATCTGCATATCAGATTTTTTTCCCCATGTTTGGGAAATTTTCTGATATTACTTCTGTGAATATTTTGGCTATGTCATTTGCATTGACACCTGCCTCTTCACTGATGCCTATTAACCTTATGTTTTTTCTCTTGGCATCATCTTGAAGCTGTTGGATTGTCAATTCATGCTGCTTTGTTATTTTTAAAAGTTCTACCCTTTCATGATCACTAATTGCAATACTGACCTCTAGGTCCAAAATCCTATCCTCAGCTTCATTTAAATGGTTTTGCACACTTTGAATAGAATTTTTTATTTCTTGGATGTCTCTCTGAGTTCTGCATGTTTTCTATATTGTTCATTCAAGGTTTCAGTTTCCCGTGCTTCTGTACTTTTTTCTCTATTTCTTCTTTAGCTATGCTCAGCAACTCCTTTACTAAAGTTGTTATTTCTATCTTTACATGAAAGAGTACTTCTAATTTGATTTCCTCTATAGCCTCATGGAGTTGTTTTTGTTGTTGTTGTTGTTGTTGTTTTCACTCGCTATCTTTTCAGAGGTTTCTGGTGTGTTACTTTTGCAATCCTCTATTTCAGTGTCTCCTGTACTTGCTCCTGGTGGACTGGATGTTTGAGACCACATTTTCTTTTTCGTTTTGCCATTTTCACTCTGCCTGATGTTTTCTTATTTCACTTGCTATCTTTTCAGAGATTTCTGGTGGGTTACTTTTGAAGTCCTCTTTTCCATGTCTTCTGTACTTGCCCCTGGTGGGTTGGATGTTATTTCTGTCTTTACATGGGAGAGTACTTCTAATTTGATTTCCTCTATAGCATCATTGAGTGTTATTTTTTTTTCCACTTGCTAACTTTTCAGAGATTTCTGGTGTATTACTTTTGAAGTCCTCTATTTCCATGTCTTCTGTACTTGCCCCTGGTGGGCTGGATGTTTGATATTGCATTTTGCTTTTTCCTTTTGCCATTTTCCCCTTTTGAGTTAATATTTGGTCCTTCAATCCCACTAGTGTCAACTGTTGGTAGTATGTATCTTGGGCTCCTAATATAAGGTCGATATTTGTCCAATTACTGGGTCCTACAATGAAGAGGTGGGCCAGTCACCTGACTTCCCACTGCTGGGCCTGTTCTATATTCTTCCTGGGCTGTCAAGCCTAGTAGTATTGGGTAAGTTCTGTATTCTTCCTGGGCTGTCAAGCCTAGTAGTATTGATGTAGGTCAACTTCTAGTTCCTGCTATTACTTTATCTTCAGGTTTTTCCAGGTCACCAAATCTCCCTGTCTACAGTATTTATGTTGGCTGAGGCCCTACTGTCCCCATTGTGTGCTTGTGTGTCTCATAAGCCCTTTTTATTTTCTCCAAGTTGGGGGAGTCCTTATTGGCACATACCTCACTCTGCCTGATGTTTTCTGTGTGCAAGAGAGTCACCCCCACTCTTGTCAGACTTACTAAGGTCTTACAGTTAGTTGGAGGGAGCTTTACTACTGGCCCTATTTACCCACTGTACACCTCTATTTTAGGAGTATACTCACCAAACTGACTGGAGCCTGCAGAGATATTCCATTTGGGTGAGGCAGTCACTGAATCTCCCTGCAAGCTAGCACTGTAGTTCAGGGTTCTGGGAGAAAAGGTGGGAGCTCTGGCTGGAGTTCCCTAGTCCCAAAAGGTCCTCTGTGGAGAAGGCAGGGCCGAAGGGGAGGTTGAGTTTAAGCCGGCCTGGGCGCCTCTGGCTGCAGTTCCCACCACTGAGAGGTGGTCTCTGCAAAGAAGGCAGGGTGCCGGGGGAGGCCAGTTTCCAGGCTGCTCCGCTACCTCTGGCTGGAGTTCCCGCCACCAAGAGGTGGTCTCTGCAAAGAAGGCAGGGTGCCAGGGGAGGCCAGTGTCTAGGCTGCTCCGGGCACCTCTCTGAAATAACATCTTTAAAATGATAAAAGAATTACAATCCATCATTCCATATCCAGCAAAATTTTAAAAAACCTTTAGGAATGAGGGAAAAATAAAAATTCTCAGATGTGGGAAAACTAAGAGTCCATAGTTAACTAAAAGAAATGCCAAAAAATTTCTTAGACTAAACTAAAGTAATACCAGCTAAAATTTGAAATGTTAGGAATGAAATTGAGGGGCAGACAGCGTGGGCAGAGAATCAGCAGATCCGCCTCTGCCTGCTGGGTACCACTACTGGAAGGCCATTTCCTACAGGCATACAGCAAGGATAGAGAGAGCCAACAGATCCACCTCTGCCTGCCTGGTGCTGCCACCAGAAGAAGGCCCTTTCCTACATACTCCCATTGAGTGCCGAGAGAGTCAGACTGATCCACCTCTGCCTGCCAGGTGCTGCCACTGGAAGGCCCTTTCCTGGGGTGGCCACCTCAGGCAGAGAGAACCAGCAGATCAACCGCCACCTGCAAGGAGCTGCCACCAGAACACACCTTACTGCAGATGGGCAGCAAAAGCAAACACACAGCCATGTAAGCCCTGTGCACCTATAGGCCATCATTGGAGGCCCTTGGTTCCTTCAGCAGCCATCACCCAATAGCAAAATCAGACAAACAGAACCTTGTGTGTCTACCACCATCTCAGGAGTCCCACTGTTGACACACAGCTGAGAGAAGTAGCCCCATCTCTACACACCCCTGATCATCAGGGAAGCCCCAGTGTAGCTACACGAGTCTGGAGAAGCCTGCTCCATACCCCGCTATCTCCCTGTAAATCTGGGCTTAGCAGAACCCAGTTGCCTGTCCCATACCCCTACACCATGGAGATGCAGCCAACATGGGAAGTGCCAGGGGCTTCTCAACCAGCTTGTTGGGAGGAACCCAAGAGAATGTCAAGATGAAGGAGCAAAATGCAATCTCAGACCTCTAGCCCACACAGAACAGGTCTGGGAGATACAGTCATGGGAGAAAATGGAAGTTACACAACTGAAATCTTTGAGAGGATAGCAACTGAAGCAATTCATGAGATTGTAAAAGCAGTCAAATCAGAAATAATGTCTCAGATAAAAGAAGAAATCACAAACATACCGAAAGAATTGTTCAGCAGGTCTAAGGGAGACATAGACAAAAATAAGGAGCATAGGAAAATGATGGAAATCTTCAATGAATATAGAAGGGAATTCCAATGCATGAAACATATTCAAAGAGAGACCCAGGAAATTAAAAAGTCAATCAAAAGCTGGCAAAACCACTTGGAAGGGACTGAAGATAAACTTTCAAACCTTGAAGACAGGATTACAGCTAGTGATCGTGAAAGATCTCTTAAAAACAACATGAAATCAGGAAATAACGGCTGCAAGATGACACAAGGAAGCGTAATTTAAGAGTGGTAGGTGTTGGTAAAGAATCAGGGGTCAACACAAATGAAATGAAAAGGCTATTTACAGAAGTAATAGAAGAAAATTACCCAAACATGGGAAATGGATCTGGCATGCAGATAAGTGAGGCATATAGGAGTCCAACTAGCCATAACCAAAGTAAATCTACACCCAGACCTATAATAATCAAGATCTTAGAAATTCAGCACAAGAAGAGAATATTAAAAACTGTTAGAGAAAAGAAACAGATCACCTATAAAAGAAAACCAGTCAGAATCTCAGCAGACTTATCAACACAAACCATCAAGTCAAGAAGAGTTTGGAGTGAAGTGTTTCAAACCCTAAAAGAAAATAACTTCCAACCCAGGTTGATCTACCCTTCAAAACTAATCTTTCAAAGTTGATGGAAAAATGAGATACTTCCATGATAAAGAACAGCTGAAGGAATTCATGACTATCAAACCAGCCATACAGAGAGTGCTAAAGGATATTCTAGAGAGAGATAAGATGACCATGGCTTTAGGAATAGCAGCAAAAGAGGACCACCAAACAAGACAGGCAGTTGAATGAAGGGGAGAAGTGGAGGGCCAATAAGAAGATAGCATGGTAGAGACAAACCAGTGTATGCTGGTTGTAACCTCTAATGTAGATGGCCTCAAGTCAGCAATAAAAGCAAACACAGAGAAAGTAGATCAAGAAACAGGATCCATTGATATACTGTATACAAGAAGCACATTTAATTGGAAAGGAAATTCATAGACCAAAAATCAAAGACAAGAAAACAATTGTGACAGGTGACCAAAAAAAAAAAAAAAAGCAAGAGTAACTTGCCTATCAACCCCAGAATGGATAAGAAAGCTATGGTATTTTCATGCAGTGGAAACCTACCCAAATATAAAGTAGGATAATCACAAGCTTCCTGTAGGTAATGTTCCTGACTGGAGATCATGTTCATGGATTAAACAGTTCAAACTCATATACATGAACCCTAGCATAAGAAACAGAAGGAGTTAATGGGATCCGAAAGCAAAATAATTATTGAAAGAGTGATGGGGAAGAAACACCTGGGAGGGAAAGATAGTAACTACTGTTAATGTCTTATTGTCTTATATTGAACTCTTGTATTGTTTTCACAATTTTGTTAGGTTTGGCTTTGTTCTATCTTGTTTTGTTCGATTTTACTCTGATGATAGTAGTAGCTATTTTGAATATTATGGGATATATTATGGTAATCTTGATTTCCTGTTATATTGCTTTGAAGTCATAATGCTTTCATCCATTTGCTTATTTGGTTTTATTCTGTTTTGTTTGATTTTATAATATGTGATGGTATGGACAGATATTTTGAAGAAAATGAGACATTATAGTAGCCATTACTGATTTCCTATCATCTTGCTTTGAAGTCTTATCATGCTTTTGTTCTTTTGTTTTGATTGGTTCTATCTTGTTGTGTTGTATATGATTTTATTATGTGTGATGGTAGGGGACAATTTTTTTTAGGAAAATGAGATAGTAGCCATTGTTCATTTCTTGTTATCTGGTTTGGAAGTCCTGTAATGCTTTCATTCTTTTGAATGATTTTATACTATTTTGTTATGTTTGCTATTATTGTATGTGAAGAAGGTATGGTCGACTATTTTTAATAAAACAAGAGACATTATGGTAGCCACTGTTGATGTCCTGTTCTCTTGTTGTGAAATGCTATGTTGCTTACATTGTTCTGTTCTGATTTGCTTTGATCTGTTTTGTTTTGTTTTACTCTCTTTAAAATAAAAAAATTTAAAAACAAAAGAGAAGAATACCTTCCCCACCCCCTGTCCTGAAAAGAGTAAACACGCATCTGGGTAAATATTGAAAAGACTGTTGCCTTTTCTTTTCTTTTTAGTTATTTAAAATATCCATAATTTTTAGGGGGAAAAAGCAAGGTAATATGTTAGAGAATAACTAGAGGATATCTTCAGATTGAGTAGCTAAGGAAGGCTTCTTTGTGTTGATGACATCTGGTATAAATCTGAGAAATGTGAAATAGCATGGTAATCTGGGTAATGATATTTGAGGGAGTATAGTGCAAATGGCTTTGGGGCTAGAATGGACTTTATTTGGAAGATTAGTGTTGATGGAACGGATAGACAAGAAAACACGTAGTTAGGAGAGGTAGTCAGTGTCTGTGTTAGTCTCCAGATCATGGTAAAGAGTTTGGCCTTTTTTTTTTTTTTCTTTACAATTAAAAGCCTTTGGGAGTTTATCTAGGGGAGTAAATCTTTTATACTTGGTTCAAAAGTCATGTACAAATATCAAGGACAGTGGGAAATGTGTTACTCTGCTACCATTATCTGATTAAAAAGGAGGAAGCTGCTGGGTGTTGCAGGTGTCTATAATCATAGTACTTTGTGAGGCCAAGGCAGGAGGGTAGCAAGTTCCAGTCCAGCCTGGACAATTTGGCAACTTGGTGAAAATAAAAAATAACTCAGGATATAGCTCAGTGTAAAGGCCCTGGGTTCAGACTCCAATACTACAAAACAAAAAGAAAAAACAAGAAGAAAAAAAGAAAGAAGAGAAATCAAGGAGAAAAGGAAGATTTTATTAAATTGGGAAAGACTTCATGAAACTAATAGCTACTGAGGAGCATGGTTATCATAATGGGAAATTAGGATTAAGGAAGAACAAGGATAATGTTTTAAAGAATCCAACAAATCAGACCTGTTTGTTCATGCACATGGTGTTTGGTTTGATTTTGGTATGTGTATAACAACTTGTATAGATGAATATATAGGTAAAGTTTCAATTTTAAGAATAGCCAAAATAGTATAAATGAAAAGAGGATTTTAATAGCTCTAAAGAAAAACCTAAAAAAAAAAAAAAGAAAAGAAAAAGAAAAGCCTTTCGTGGCTGGGCATGGTTGTACACACCTGTAATCCCAGTACTCCTGAAACCAAGGCAAGAGATTCACTGCAAATTTGAGGCCAGCTTTGAATTTGTGAGACCTGTCTATATGAGACAAAGACGAAGATGGAGGGGTGGGGGAAGAAGACCTTTTGTTCAGATTTTGAGAATGTATTTTTGAAAGAGATTTCAGGACTAAAGCTTGATTGGATTCAGAAAAGGATAAATGTTAGAAAAGTAGATGACAAGAAAGCAAAGGCAAATGCACAGAGATCACTTGAAGTAAATTCATACACATTGCACTAGCTGGATCAAGGGAAACATTTTCAATCTAGTTAGTGACTACTATGTTATATATTAGTTATATGTATAGCTTTCAGTATTTTACCTACTATCGACATGTGTTCTTGTCACAGTATTAGATTTTGTCTTGTAGAATTCAAATTCATTTTTGTAAAAAGAATAGGAATGAATTTAGAATACTAATGGACATACATACTTTAGATTAAACCATTTCAAAGAAAGGATATCTATTTAGTACTTTTACAGTTGAAGCCTGGGCACTGTGGTGTACCCATGTAATCCCAGGACTCTGCGCTCCTGTAGCAGAAGGATTGTGAGTTTGAGCCCAGCCTGGACAATTTAGCAACTAGTCAAGACTGAATGAAAACAAAGAAAAAAAAAAAAATGAGGAGGTAGCTGGGGATGTAAGTCAGCACAGAAGCCTTAGATTCAGTCTCTACTCCTGTGATAGACACACAGGAAAAAAATTACTAAATAAATCAGGAGACTGAAAAATCTAATCTATATTAAATGCTTTTTTCCTGTCACACAAATCTTTAAGAAACTGAAACTTTTTAATTAGTTACAAGCACTAATGTAGCAATAAGAAAGATTGTGTGTGTGTGTGTGTGTGTGTGTGTGTGTGTGTGTGTTTGTGTCTGTGTGTGGTTACAGATGAAGCTCAAGGTTTTGTGTTTGCTAGGCAACTACTCTACCACCTAGCCTTCTGGAATCTTAAGTCACTTTTCTGATCTTTAAAAAATACATTTCTAAAAAGGTTTTTTAAGATAATTGTTATAAAATATTTGTCATATCTAAGTAATAGAATTGTGAAAGTCAAATGTGGAAATTAATATGAATCGACTTTGTTCAAAGCCTGACAGTTATAAGTACTGCTATTAAAAAGTATATCGGTTTTTTTTCCTTTTTGGGGACTGGGAATTGTAGTGGTACATCCCCAGTCACTTTTTGTTTTTGTTGTTTTTTGTATCACTGAGTTACCCGTATGTACCACCATATCTGTAAAGAAGTATATCTAAATTTTTATTATGCTCATACATGTGCATCAGTTAACTACAAAAATTTTTTTCCTGTATGTCTAGACATTACCATAGCTAATTGATGCTGTTTTGTATGCTAATTACTCTAGGTAACAATTTTTAAAATTAGATTTTATTTGTACATTTTAGATATACATCAAAGTTGTATTCATCATAAAGCATTTGTACCTATACATGATATAACTTGGTTTTTCTTCCTCATTCCCCTATCTTCCGTTCAATCTCTCCTCCCCTCCCCATTTATAAAACTTTGTTTCCATGTTTTCCTTTTTTAAATTTTGTTTTTACTTTTCCTTTCTTTCCTTTGTTCCCCTCCCTATTTGAACATTTTCCTCCTCTTTCACAATACCTATTATAAATATTGGTATATTAAGTAACATTTAAAGAGGATTTTTGGGTTGTCTGCTGTTTTGCCAAATAGCTTGGGGTTGTGCAGCTGGGCACCAAATCCATAGTCTTCACACTGAACTATATCCACAGCCCTTTTTCAGATTTTTATTTTGAAGCAGTACCTGTCTAATCCTGCCTCAGCCTCTCAGCCTCTCAGGCATGTACCACCACATCTGGCTCCTGTATTTTCTTTTAGCCAAGTATCTAAAGAGTTCATGACTGCAAATACTTTTTACTGTAGATGAGTATTTGTAATTATAGATGTGTGAGATAAGAATGTCAGCTAGTCAGTAATAGCACACCTGGAATATGGAGTTAAGAGGCAGTATATATGAATACTTTCAGTCTGCCCCTTGATTTTTCTCCTAATGCAATTTGCCAATTTTCCAAATACTTGCACTTTGTACAATTGTCCTATTTTATTTTCTCAGACACGTAACATAGCTTCATTGTTTTATGTTTTTGCATACATTATTCCTTTTGTCTGGAATGTCCTACTATATATCTCTCCCATTTACTTGGTTAATTGAGCTTTTTTTCTTCTAAGTTCACTTTTTCTCTTTAGTTTTTTTTTTTTTAATTATGTTTTTTCACTTCTAGAGGTTTTATTTCACTTTCAAATCTTCTTGGTCATTCTTGATAACTTTTTCTTCCTTGATTTTTGTTGTTGTGTTACCATTTCTTTCTTTAAACATTTCAAAAACTATTTAATATTTTGTATCCAATAGTTTCAATATCTTTTCCTCTCTGCTTATCTGATTCTGTTCTTGTTTTGCTAATTTTTGCTTATGGCTCCATTTTTCCTAATGTGTTGTGTAATCTGTAACAACAGGGGCTTTGTGATCTCTCTTCATTTCTGTATTCCAGGGTTTGTTACAGTGTTCAGTACCTGAGGCCTTTTGTTTAAATGAATGATAATATATTCTTACTTTTCAGGAAGTATGTAATTTTTTATATATTGACATAATTCTTCTCTGTATTGATCAGTTTTCCTGTCACTGAGACAAACATACCTAACACCCAGGCTTGCTTGGTTCATGGTTACTTGAACATGAACAGGCTTACTTGGTTCATGGTTTTAGATGATTCAGTCTGTGACAAACTGGCCCAAGGCAAAAAATCATGGCAGAAGCATGGATAGAGCAAATCTGTTTAATTTTTACTGTAGAGATTTTTCTTTCTCTCTTTCTTTCTTTCTTTCTTTCTTTCTTTCTTTCTCTCTTTCTTTCTCTCTTTCTCTCTTTCTCTCTTTCTCTCTTTCTCTCTTTCTCTCTTTCTCTCTTTCTCTCTTTCTCTCTTTCTTTCTTTCTTTCTTTCTTTCTTTCTTTCTTTCTTTCTTTCTTTCTGTACCAGGAATCAAACTCTTGACCTTGCACTTACCAGACAAGTGCTTGAGCCACTGAGGTAAATCTCTGACCCTGAAATTTTTCTCTTCCTTGATTAGGTTAATTTCTAGGCATTTAATTTTTCCAGATGTTATTGTGAATGGTATTTTCCTAGATTCTTTCTCATTGACTTCATATTGGTATACATGAATGCTGTTGATTTTTGTGTGTTTGTTTTGTATCCTGCTACATTGCTGAAATAGGTTATTAAAGTTTTTTTGATGGAATTCTTTGGATCTTCTATGTAGAGTATCATATCATCTGCAAATAATGCTAATTTGACTTCTTCCCTTCTTATATATATATTTTTTTCTTTCTCTTGCCTGATTCCTCTGGCTAATGTTTCAAGTACTTGGTTGAAAGGAAATGGTATTAATGGAGATCTTTCTCTTGTTCCTGATTTTAGAGGCAAAGCTTCCAGCTTTTCCCTATTTAATATGGTGGCCATTGGTTTGTCATAAATGACTTGTATCAAATTTAGGTAAGACCCTTCTATACTTACTTTCTTCAGGGTTTTGTGGTTTGGTTTGGTTTGGTTTTTGGTTTGGTTTGGTTTTTAACATGAAGGGCTGTTGGATTTTATCAAAAGCTTTTTCTGCATCTATTGATATGATCATTTGGTTTATGTCCTGTTTATGTGGTGTATTACATTTATTGATTTGTGTATGTTGAACCATCCTTGCATCCATAAAATGAAACCTACTTGTTCATGATGTATGTTTCTTTAGATGAGATATTACATTCTGTTGGTGAATATCTTATTGAGGATTGTTGGATCTATGTTGATTAAGGAGGTTGGCCTGTAGTTTATTTTTTCAACTGGGTCTTTTGTTTAGAGATCAGAGTGATGCTGGTTTCCAGAAATGAGTTTGGAAGCTCTCCTTCCCTTTCAGTTTGACTGAAGAGTTTGAAAAATATTGGAGTTAACATCCTTAAAGATTTTATAGAATTTACCAGTGAATCCATCAGGTCCTGGACTTTTTTCAGTTGGTAGGGTTTTTATTACTGCCTCAGTTGCATTACTTGTTACTGAATTGTTCAATATTTTTATGTCTTGGTTTATTTTTGGTAATTTGTTTGCATGTAGAAATCTATCCATTTCTTCAAGATTCTCTAATTGTTTTTAGTAGTTTTTCATAGTAGTTACTATCTTCTGGATTTTGATGGTGTCTGTTGTGATTTCACTTTTTTCATTTCTAATTGCATTGATTTGAGTCTTTCTGTTATTTTGTAAGTTTGTCTAAGGGTATATCTATTTTGTTTATTTTTTTAAAGAACTAGTTATTTGGTGTGTTCTTTGTATTGGGTTTCTTGGTTTCTTTGTTTTAGTCTCAATTTCATTAATTTCTGGTCTGATCTTTCTGATTTCCTCCTTAATTTTGGTCTGGACTTGGATTGTTGTTTTGCAAGTATCTCAAGTTTCCTGATTAGGTTATTAAACAAACTGCTCTGTTTTTCTAGTGTGAGAATTATTTCCAGTGAACTTCTCTCTTAGAACTGCTTTCATTGTGTTCCATTATGTATTGTACTGAGGTTGTCATTTGCTTCCAGAAATTGTTTAATTTGTTTCTTGATTTCTTCTGAGAACCATTGGGTGTTAAGAAGCATGTTATAAGAATTTCTTTCTTGATTTCTTCTGTGACCCATTGGGTGTTAAGAAGCATATTACTCAGTTTCCAGGTGTTTCTGCATTTTCTGCAGTTTCTTCTGTGTTGATGGCTAGTTTTATTGACTGTGTTGGTTACTTTTTTCTCATTGTTGGAACAAAATACCCCACACCCAAAGTTAAAGGAGGAAAGGTTTATTTAGCTCACAGTTTGTGGAGGTTTCATTCCCTGCTCAGCTGTCTCCAAGACAGAGTGGTACATGGCGGAGGAGCAGCAGTTCACAGCAGCAGAAAATAGCAAAAACAACAACAAAAAAGGGAGGAGCTAGAGAGAAGACTCTTTCTGTCCCTTATATTGAATATAGGCTATCCACTCAAGGATGGGTTTAGCACTCACACCCATAATTCCAGCACTACACAACGAATCAATCACAGTCTCTAGATTCAGCTGCCTCCATGACTGCATGAGGCTTTGAGGGAACATCTCAACATAAACCATAACATTCTACCACTGTCCCCGTCAAGACTCATGTACATCCCTTTTGCAAAAGGGATTTTAATCCAGCTCTCAGAGTTGCCAGAGTCCTAACAGTTTTGGCATTGCTGAAAAGTCTTAAGTCCCAAGTCTCCTCCAAGATGTAAGGCACAGTCTTAGCTGTGAGCCCCTGTACAAATGAAGAAAACAATTCCAACATTCAGTGGCACAAGGTAAACATTACCATTCCAAAACATACAAATGGGATAAAAAAGATTGGGATTGGGACCAAAGCAGGTCCAAATCCAGCAGAGCAAACATTAAGTCTTGGAATTCCATATGGAATATCCCAAGCAATCTGTGGTGAATTGTGTGCTCCAAAGTGCTTGTGTGGCTCTGCCCTGTGGTGCTTCTGGTGGCTGTATTTCCCACAGCTTCTCTTTTGGACCCACTTTCCTCCAGTGATCCATGTTCCTGTCTTCTCCAAAGTTCTGGGATCTTCACTGCACCTTTGGCTTCACTCTCACAGCTTCACACATTGCCTTCTCAGGAACACACTACCTGGCCTCCCAGGCCTTCTTCTGAAATCTGTGTGGCAGCCTTTTTAACCTTGGAACTCTTGTATTCTGTGTATACCTAAAACCAGTTCCAAGATCTGCTGCCAGCTGGAGCCATAGCCAAGCTTTTTTTTCTCTTGGCTTTAGAGGTAGAGTGCCTGGATCACTGAACACTCTGAACCTAATTCTGAGGAACAGATTCTCTATGCTGCCACCTTTCTGGAACCTGGTGTGGCTGCCACCATTTTAGAACCTGGTACAGCCACCACTACTGTTCTGGAACATAGTATTCTGCAGCTTTCTTCTCAAATCTGTCTTGTATTTTTGTAGTTTTGAGGCTGCAAAGGTGGGAACTTGCTGCATCTTGTGGTGCCTTCAGGCCATCTTTTCTATTGTCTTGTGCCTTCTCAGCAATCAAGATCTTCTCTGCTCTATCTTTGCAGTTCACAGCTTTACTGGAGCTTCCCTTCTGGCCAAACTCAGATATTAACTCATTCTGCTGGGCTTTTTATTCTTGATTCTCAACATATATCTTACTAAGAAGCCCCCAACAAAATAGCCATGCCACCACCTCAACATTAGACTACCTCGAAATTTCTTCTGCTACTTTAATTAGTACACTGCCCTTAATCTCAGTCTCAGGCAAATTTTCTGAGTACAAGGAAAATGCAGACAAACTTTCTGCCAAGCCAAAACACACATTGTCTGGAGTCCAACAGCCAATGTAGCCCTTCCCAACAGAAGCCTCCCAAATCTGGTCTTTACCAGTAGGATTTCTATCAGCCTTCTCATCTTCTGAGCACTGACCAGAATCTCCTATACAGAGCAACCTGAGATGTTCCAGCTCTACTCTTTCAGGTGACATCTCTGAACTTTTGCAAATTCTTCCCACAAGCCATTCCCAAAAGCTGTTGAACCACATCGTCGGTATAGTCATAGCAATGACCCTACTTCTCTGGTACCAAATTCTGTGTTGGTTACTTTTTTCTCATTGCTGGAACAAAATATCTAACACCCAAAGCTAAAAGAAGAAAGGTTTATTTGGCTCACAGTTTGTAAAGGTTTCCGTCTATACTCAGCTGGCTCTAAGGCAGTGTGGGGCATGACTGGGGATCAATAGTTCATGGCAGTGAAAGACAGCAAAAGCAACAAGAGCAAAAAAGGAGGAGCTAGGGAAAATATTCTTTTGATTCTTTATATCGTATATAGGCTATCCAGTGTAGGGTAAGTTTAGCACTCACACACATAATTCCAGCACTAGACAGTGTCAATCACAAACTCTAGATTCAGCCACCTCCTTGACTGCATGAGGCTTTGGGGAACATCTACCACAAATCATAACATTGCCCAATATCTGATAGCAAATGTGGAATTTAGGTTCTTTTAATTTATATATGCAGTCTATGTGAAGTAGTATGCATTCTGTTTTGGAGCAAACTCTGTATGCTACAGAGAAGAATGTATACTCTCTACACTGCAGTATAATACTCTGTAGATATCTACTAAATCCACATGTTCTGCTCTGTGTGGTTCAGCCCTGTTACTTATTTTTTTGTTTAGTTAATCTCTCTCTGCAAAAATGGAGTATTAAGATCACCCATGATACTTGTTACTGTTTATATAATCTTTTATGTGCAGCAGTATTTGTTTTATGAAGGTAGGTGCTCCAGTATTTATATATATAATATATAAATATATATTATATATGAATATAATTATATATTAATATATTTATATAAATATATTTTAATATATTTATATATATTTACAAATATATGTACATATATTTACAAATGGTATTTCTTGTTGGATTATTCCCTTAACTAGTATACAGTAACTTTCTTTGTCTCTTCTGATAAATTTTAGCTTGATATTTACTTTCAGAAAAAAATTGCTACCCCTACTTGTTTTCAGAGTCCTGGACCATGAAATAACTTTTTTCCATCATTTAATTTTTAGTCTGTGAATATCTTTTTTGGTTAGATAAGTTTCTTCAATGCAGCAGATTGTTGGATTCTGTTTTTTGATCAGTCTATCAATCTATGTCTTTTAAATGGGGAGTTGAGGCCATTAACATTGAGAGATATTACTGAGAGTTGTTGATTAATTCCTAACATTGTACTTTCTCTGCTGATGATGTCTTTTTTTTTCCTTTTGTAATTTGTTTTGTTTTGTTTATTACCTAGTTTGATATATTCATTCCATCTGGGTTTTTGGCTTTGTTATTTTCATTGTACGTATCTAGGATATTCTTGAGTATTTTCTGGCATGCTGAATTGGGGTTCATAAATCTCTTGAGTTGTTCTTTTTCATAAAATGTCTTTGTCTCCATCTCTTTTAAAAGTTTTGTCAGGTGTTAATCTGGGTTGGAAAGTGTTTGCTTTTAGGGCTTGGAGTACTTCATTCCAAGATCTTTTGGCATTTAAAGTTTGTATTGAGAAGTCTGCTGTAATTCTAATGGGCTTACCTTTATATGCAATTTTTTTTTTTTTTTGGCTTTTCTCTGTTTTGTTTTTTGGGGAACATCTGGCATTTTATTTTTATTGTATTGTGGCAAGCTGCTTTTTTCATTATGATTGGTGTTCTGTAATATTTGAGAAGTTTTCTATTATAATTTCTGTAAATCAATTAATTGTTTCATGTGTGCTATATGTTAGTTTCTCTCTAACTCCAATTAGTCTTTTTAATGTCCTGTAGTAGCTGTTAATACATTTTTCTTGTTCTCTCTTCTCTCTCCTCTCCTCTCCTCTCTCCCGCCCCCTCTTATTTTCTATTTTCTATTTTCTTTTTTGGTACCCACAATTGAATTCCAGGCCTTACACTTGCCAGGCAGGCACTGCACTGCTGAGCTGTAGCCCCAGCCCAAATTTTTCTTGTTCTCTTATCTTTTTGAAGACATCTTTGAGCAATTCATCAATTTACCATTTTGTCTTCAACTTCAGATTGTGTTCACCTTGGTCATCTCTGTAATTTTTGAATTCTGTAGTTTTTTATATGTGATATTTTTGTCTGATACTTCTTTGTGGATTCTATATCTTTGATAATTTGTCATTCATATTTTGAATCGTTTTGGTCAGTTCTTCCAATTTCTTGTTTCACCCAAATCTACACTGATTATTTTGTGTGATGATTCCATAAATTCACCAAATTTCTTTAATTGTTCTTTAATAAACTAACTTGTAGAGCTTTGCTATTTGGTACTTGCTTTTCTCTACATTGGTGCCCTTTTTAGATCTGAGATTCAGGAGACCATTTGTGGTTTTTTGTTGTCGTATGTTCCTAAATTCCTGTGTATGAATATCTCCCCCCAAGCCTGCCGTCTTTTTTCTCTTTTTGTGGTACTGAAGTTTGAGGTCAAGTAGAATGGGGAGAGCTTGTAATTGATATCAATATCTTTTTAGTAAGGTACTGCTTTCCCATAATGTATTTTCTGCTTTATTTCTCTAGAGATAGTATCTACTCCTTCATTGGACTCTAACCCTGTGTTTCGAGGAAAGAATTACTTCAGTTTAAAACAGTGTCAACAGATCCGATCATGCATTGCTTAAATGTGCTTAACTTTGTATTTATATTTTTCCTTTTATCAATATTCTTTGCAGCCTATAACTGTTATTAGCAATTATTCTACAGTGTGGAAGAAGTCAAGGTGAGAGATTGAAGGGTGAGTGAAAGAGGAGTCTGTAGAGAGGAAGAGGTAGATAGAGGCATAGTAATAGATGAAAAAATTAAATATGGGGTTGGATTTTGTTGGAAAACTTTTAGTTGAATTGAAGGGTTAGCATTGCAGCTTGAGTTCCTTTCATGCCTTGGTTCCAGTCTGATTGCAGGCAGCCAGATCCAGTGCACTTTCCCTTGCACTCAAAACCCCAAAACAAAAACCATCCAAACAAACAAAAAACCCAGTCTCAAGAATTCTCTCAGCCAGCTCCAGGCAAAATCTGAAACTGCCCCTGGCAGGTGTGATCTATAGGCAGGTTCAATTAGAGACAAGGAACCACAGAGTTAGGGGCACACTTGCCCTCTGTCAGGAGTGCCTCAGGAATCAAGAATGCATTCATGCTCTAGCAGGGAATTTACAGAAGACCACAGCGGCTGGCATGAAATTGTGGAAATTGGCAGTTGACCAGTATAATCTCAGATGGGTATCTGTGGAGTCCATGAAGTTTGTGCTGTTGGGAATCTATCAGTTCTGTTTGCCCGTTATTCTCTCAGCTTATGGTGTGGGGCATTCCCTTGCCCTCCGTGAGAACCTAGTGAGAGTGTTTCTGGCTGCAGCATTACCCAGAGTTTGGAGGAGAGGTGATGGAGCATAGGAACTGTTAGATACAGAGTCTGACTGGGAGTCCAACTTCTGCAGCACTCTACTGTTCATTCCCTCCCATGACAATTTGGAACGCTGTCATGATGGTTCCTCTCTGAAGCTGCAGGGGCTAGAGACTTGTGAACCAGCCATAGTAGCTCCAATGATCCAGTTATTAGGTCTGATCTACATCTATTGTCTCTCTAGTTAATTTTGTGATTCAAGGAGTAAAACCTCCTGCCACAGGGTACCTGTGGCTTCACTGAATTGCCTTTTGTTGGGACTTTGCCTCTAGTCAACCATGTTCAATATTCTCAGACTTACCTTTCTTAATTTTCCTGCCTCCTTACTGTTTTTTTTTTAACTCTGGATGATAGCCATTCTGAAGTGAGATGGAATCTCAGTGTAATTTTGATTGTATTTCCCTAATGCCTAAAGATGTTGAACAATTTTTCCTATACTTTTTGGCCATTTGTACATACTTTTTTTGGACAAGTGTCTATTCATTTACTGATTCTCCTCGAATTTTTTGAATGTTATTTTTCAAATTATTCGGTTTGTTCTATGTTTTTGTTTTTGTTTTTGTACCAGGGATCAAACTCATGACCTCACATTTGCCAAGCAGCACTTACGCTACTGAGCTAAACCCCCGGCCCTAAATTCTTTATTCAATATATTAACCCCCCATTAAAAGAACAGCTGGCAACAATTTGCTTCCATTCTGTAGGCTATCTGTACTCTTCGCTGTTTCTCTTAATGTGCAGGACTTGTTTATTTATTTTTAATGTTTTTTTTATTTTTATTAGTACAGATTTCAATACATAATGATTATGTCCATCATAGGAAGTTGGTACAGTAGCAAATCTTAATTCTTTTTTACTTTACTTTCCCTTCCTCATTTCCTCTTCCCTTCATCTCTAGGTCCCTTTTCCATCTGTAAAAGATCTATCTTTGTGTTTCCTATTACCTGTCTTTTATTTTACTCTTCAACTTATTTATCCTTTGGGCTTTTCATTAAAAAGAAACCATGTGATATTTAAGCTTGCAGGTCTTATTTCTCTTAACATTGGTTTCTTAAGATGCATCCATTGTCATACAAATGACTCAAATTTATCCCTTTTTATGGCAAAGTAGTACACCCTTGTGTATAATTACATTTTCTGTATTGCTCTGTTGAATAACATGTAGGCTACTCCAAGACTTAGCTATTAGTTATGCTACTATAAACATGGATATGTCATGTATCATTGTAATATGATGGATTTTTCCTGTTTTAGGAAGATTCCTAGAAGGAGAAAGCCTGGGTCAGACAGAATTTCTGTGTTTAGTTTTTTGAGGAATCTCCATACTGACTTCCCTAGTGGTTGTACTAGTTTACATTCCCACCTGCAATGTAGATTTTCTTTTTCCCAACACTTCAACAATTTTTGTTGCTTTTTGAGTTCTTGATGATCCTCATTCTTTCTGGAGTAGAATGAAATCTCAGTGTTGTTTTGATATGTGTTTTTCTAATGGCCAGAGATGTTGAACTTTTTTTTTTTCATGCATTTTTATTTGCCATTTATATTTCTCAGAAGGGCTATTCATTCATTTTGGGTGTCCTCTACCTTTTTTTTTTTTTTTTTTTGAGATACAGTCTCACTGTGTATTCTAGGCTGGTCTTGAACTCCTGACTGTCCTCTGTCTCTGCCTCTCATCTAGTATTACAGGCCTATACCACCACACCTGGCTAAATTGCCCATTTTTTTAATTGGATCTTTTATTTTGTGGGGGTCTAATTTTTTTTAGTACTTTGTATATTCTAGATATTAGTCTTCTGTCTTAAGACCAGCCAAAACCTTTTCCCATTCCCATTGTCTCTTCACTCTATTAATCATTTCCTTTGCCATGCAGATGCATTTTAATTTGATATAGTCCCATGTGTTGATTCTTGATGTTATTTCTTATATAATTGGGTTTCTGTTCAGAAAATCCTTCCCTATGACTATGTCTCTGCCTATGTCTTCAAGAGTTATACCTATCTTATCTTCCAGCAGCTTCAGTGTTTCTGTTTTTATATCTAGGTCTTTGATACATTTTAGTTTGATTTTAATACAGGGTGAGAGATACGTATCTAAATTCATACTTCTGCATATTGGCAACCAGTTACAGAAGCACTGATTAAGATCTCTTCTACAGCATATATTTTTGTCCCTTTATGGAAGATCTGATAGCTAAATATGCCTGTTTCTTCATCCTCATTTCTGTTCCATTGGTCAACATGTCTGTTTTCGTGCCAGTGCCATGATGTGTTTATCCCTGTAACTTTGTTATATAACTTAAAATCTGGATTGTGATGCCTCCTGCTTTGCTCTTGTTGCTCAGGATTTCTTTGGCTATTCTATATCTCTTCTGATTCTGCAGATAGGTGTGAGAGTAAACCATTTCTTACTGTATTTTTAAAAGACTACATAAAATTCTAATGAATCTAATAGTTTTCCAAACACATGATTATAAGGATATTTTTCTAAATTATTTCACTTCTTTATAACTTGGAATAAAATCTTGAAAAGAGAACTAACATTTATTATGCACTTACTCAATTCACCTTTTTCAGTGTTTCATTATCTTAACAGTAAGTATTATGCCTGATCTATTTATGAAAAAAATTAAGGTTTAGGCAGAGTGTGGTGGCACATGCCTGTAATCCCAGCATTTGGGAAGCTAAGGTAGGGGAATTGCTACGAGTTCGCATGTGGCCTCAGCTACCAAGTGAGTTCAAGACCTGCCTGAACTACATAGTGAAACCATGTCTCAAAAAAACGGCTGGGGATTTAGCTGAGTGGCTTAAGTGCCTGCCTGGCAAGTGGAAGGTCATGAGTTTGATACCCAATACCAAAAAAAAAAAAAAAAAAAAAAAAGTTTAAGGTTCAAAACTAGATAAACATTTCTTAAATGAGTATGTACCATTAACAAACAAGAAATTAATTTGCAAAATTTAATAACCAAAAGTATTATACATTAAAACAGTAAGGACCTACCTCTTAAATAAGACATTATATTTTTCAGAGTTCCTAAAGTTATAGTGTGAACCTGTCATCATTACACTTTGCTAATAGTACAATTGGTCCAGCCACTCTGGAAAGCAACTTGTTTATGTTATGTAGTGTGCATACAAATAAAATGATTAAATGATTATCATATCATAGAACATTATGCTATCATGAAAGTGTTTTCAAGGATTATTACATTATGTAGATGAATACTCATTATGTTAAATAGGAAAATTATCATTCATTGCCATGCATATTGAAATTGTAGTATTCCAAGTTCACATATGAGAGTATTAACATTATTTTGGAGGGCTTATGGTTGATTTTGATTTTATATTTCTATTTTCCAGATTTTTTCAGTGGGCTCATATTGCTTTTATAGAAAAAATGACCATTTTTAGATCTAGAAAATCATTCATAGTTACTAATATTACTCTCTACAGTTCCTGCTACCATATAGTTTTTTGTCTACCACTTTGTGCCCCATCTGCCTTTTTTTTCCTGTCTCGATAGAAGAGCTTTCTCTGACTTATTATAATGTATATTTGACCTCAATACAAATGCCTCAGCTTTAGCCATATACCACTTTCCAATACAAGTATCCAAAAGGATGTTGTTTTTATTTAAGTTCTAATTCTAATTTTGTAAACAAAGAATCTGGGGAAAGAACTGGAAGGGAAATGGAAGAATATGAAAGATACTATGTTTTGCTACCTAGCTTAGCTAAGGGGCAAACTCTTAAGAAACAGTACTGTTGATTGAACCCAGGCCCTTCACACTGAGATACCTTCTCAGCCCTCTTTTCTTTTATTTTGAAGTAGTGTTTACTAAGGTGCCCAGGCTGGGCTGTAAATGGTAATCTTCTTGTTTCAACCCTCCAGAGGACTGGAATTATAAGTATGTACCACCATGCCCAGTTCATTCATGAGTTTTAACTGACACACTCCAAGTCTTAAGTAAATGAAGAGTGAATGAATGGTGAAGTTAGTTTGGGGTGAATGTTGAAGCTGTTACATCAAATAAATTTTAGGGAAAAAATAACTCTTTTACAAAATAATTGAACCACATCTAAAACATTGGCAATTAAAAAAATCTTAACTTTTTCTGTAAATTTGGTGCTAGTTTAATTTGCATGAGGAAAGCCTGATTTTCTTTTGCATTCCTGTATAATGCCTTTCATTGTAAGTTGCTCAGTGAATATTGCTATTGAGTGGGTGAAGGAGTATGAAACCACTACCTCACTAAAGTAATTAGGGATAAATGTGTATTGCTCTAATTTAGTTAAAAGAGAAGTATTTACACAAAGCAGTCTTTTTGCCAGATGAAAGGGTAAAACATAAAGTGCTTCAAGAAGAGTAATAATTTTTAGTAGGGTGGTTTGGAAAAACTTCACAAAATGTAGGTAAGATATGAAAGGAGAGAGTTTCAATAAAAATGAGAAGTAGGGATTATCAGAATACTTATTTTCAGATTTTATCCTCTTTATTCCTGAGCATAGTTTGGAAATTTTCCCTTCTTGACCTGTGAATAAATCTGAAATCTTTATTTTAACAATTACTACTCCAGGCAATTTCAACACCACCTTACTTTTCTTGTTCTTTCCTGATTCATGTCACTTTTATTGCGCATGTTTGTTTAAAGTCTTTGTTACTCTTCAGTGCTCATTATTGGATCTTTTTGAAAAGAACTTTACATATCTGCAGTGTTTTGTTTTGGTTTGGTTTTTTTTGTGAGTCTTTTCCCTCCACTGTAACCTCCATCTTATTAGGCTAGAATTTACACCAGCTTAACTGGAATGCAAGTTCTCTTTGGTCATGCCACTGTATACATGCCCTTCTTCCCAAGCTTAAATGTCCTTCCTTTTAAATTTAGTATATTCATCTTCATTTTTATAATGCAATGTTAAGATATTTTTAACCATGACTCACATGTAGTAAAGTGAAAAAATATATATATATTTAAAATAATATGAAAAAACTAATATTTATAAGCTTTTTTATGCTAATGAGCACACCAAAGAAAATGAGACATTTTCCCCCATCTTTTTTTTTTTTCCATTAGAATGGCACTTACATTAGTTACCTTCCTACTGAAGCTCATAGTGAACATTGTTCATTGTACATTGTTACCTTCCTACTGAAGCTCATATTGAAGCTCATTCTCAACCTCTTCCTAAGTGCTTTGTTTGTGCTCTTGGGTCCTGTCATTCTCCTTTATTAATCATTTACCTGTCTTTATCTATATCCATCTATCTATAAATATATATATATGAAATTATATATAATTTTGAATAAGAATCAGCATTATTCAGTTGTTTTGTTCCTAGCTTCCAATTTAGTGCCTTGCTAATAGAAAATATTTAATAAATGTTTGTCAACTTGAGCTGAACTTGTGTTTATCACTTTTTTATTTTAAAGATAGTAAAATAACAGCAAAACAAGACAGAATAAAGCCAATTGAGACAATGCAGTGAAACTGGTACAGAACTTCAGAGCAGGATACCAGGATAACAATAATAGATGCCATAGAATATCTTATCTTCGCAGTAGTTGTCCATTCAGTCAGGTATAGCAAAATCAAAAATAGAACACTGTAAAACCAATCAAGGGGCTTTCAAAGACAAGATAGAAGGAAATCCCCCATATTTGCTATATTGCATACTATCATCCTCCCAAGAGATGTCCAGACCCTGGTCCCAGGTCAGCATAATCAACCCAACAATACCAGCACTTAGTTGCTTTATATGCTGGGATATTTTCAGGTTTCACCTAGTTCATTCCTCACTGTGTAGGCAGGCTCTTCACCAAATGTCAAATTTTCTGTTTTTTATTCTTAGCATTGGGTGATGGTTCCACAAATGTAAATACAACTGTATATCCAGTAACCTCAATGTACCAGTTACTTCAGTTCTAGCAAATATTAGAGAACTGTTTAGACTGCTGAGCACATTGGCTCCATATAGTCATCTTCCTTCTGTACTTTCAGAGTTCTTTTTGATGTTTACTTTCTTGCATATTGTTTCCATACTTCAGTACTTGAGTTTTTCTTTTTCCTGAAAGATGTCTATCCCTATTAAAAAATCTTAGGATTATTGTCTATTTTGCCTATATTTGTATTATATGAAGAATGTGCTTAAAGATATAAAAACACCATTCTTAAATCCCTTAAATCTGTATCCAAACAGAATTTCCCTCTAGAAAATATTTTTCTTTAAAGTATTTTTAATATACTATTCTGTGGTGTGTGAATGAATGTCTTAATTTTATTTCTAGAAAAGAAACTTTTAATTGGATTTCCCGGGAGCAGTTAACCTCAAACCCAATGAAACCCTTGATAAAAGTAATTTAGCCTTCTTTTGTTTTTTAGTAGTACTGAGAATTGAACTCAGGACCTTGTGTATGCTAGGCAAGCATTTTCCCATGAGCTACATTCCTAGCCCTTGCCTTTATTTTTTATCATTCATCCTTTTAACACTTCAATTTTAAAGTATAAAACAATATAACCACATTGTAGAAATTATGGGAAAAAGATTATTGTATCATCTTAAAAACCTATTCTTTGGTGATTAGGGAATCCTTATCAACAGTAGTTTTGCTCCAGTCATGATTAGTGAAAATACAGGTTTATAGTTGAACTGGTTATCAATTTATTACCAGTTAACCCCTGATTCACCATTCTTTACATTCTCTGCAAAAATGGATCTTTAAATATTTTCCTTGTAAGACAGCGGGACATAAACATTACCAATGAAGGGCACCAAAGTGATACTGTAAGAAGAAAGAGTTTTCCTTCCTGGTCTGGTGTTCTAGTTGGTAGTGTTTGAGGTACTGGTTCTTGAAATCCAAGTCACTTAACAGTATGACTCTGACAGTGGATGAGGCTTTCCAAGTACCTAGCTGCTAAAGTTTGGTCAGCAGCTGCCAGGGATAGCTTGCTTCCCTCTGTCCACCCTTCTCCCATCATATCCATCTGCTCAGTTTTGCTGGCCCCCTAGAGGGCATGTTTCTAGCATGTTCTAAAGGGTGGATTTTCAGCAAGTCTATAGGCATACACCACAGCAGCCTTTCTTTTCTTTTTTAGTGGTACTGAGGATTGAAAGCAGGACCTTGTGCATCTAAGCAAGCACTTTCCCACTGAGGTACATCCCCAGCCCCTGCCCCTGTTCAGTGAACCATGAGCATTGCCTTCTCCAACAAGTTCTGTGTATCAGCTCTGGAGGAGCCTCTTCCTTTGTTTAGTACTTTCTCATGGCCTTAGGGATAATGGCTGCTCCTGATACCCATTAATCCTTTATCTGTAGAGTTCTTTTGATTTCTTACTACCTAATCCCTCATTACTGCAATTCCCTCTTACAGTTGTTTTTGGTTTGGTTTGGTTTGGTTTTTGGTTTTGCTTTTGTTGCTTGCTAGTCAAGTGCTCCAGCACTGAACAACAACACTAGTCCAATAAATCTTTCTCTTTTTTAAGGAGGCTTTTGCTCTGTATACTTCAGACTAGCCTCGAACTCACAGAGATCCCCCTGCCTCAGCCTCCCAAGTGCTGGGATTGATTATAGGCATGCACCATCCAGTGAATAAATCTTTATGTAAACTTTTGCTGTTTAAATTACTCTGTGGTTTATTTCTTCAGTTTGGAAACTGATACCATTTTTAACTAAAAATTTTAAATCCACAGCCATTTTATGTATAGTGTTTTTGTTTAGTAAAATTAAATTATAATTTATATGACCTCTTATTTACAAAGCAAATCCTATCTTATTCTTTAAGTCAGCTTTTTAAAAACTACTTTATATTCTTACTAACCTTTCATTTTTCTGTTTTTGTGGTTAGTTCAGTTTATGTCCTTTTTAAAAATCATTATTAGGCTGACATTATGAAGATATTTGCCCACATTTTCATCTTCTAAAAGTTTTATTGTTTTACTTTGTATCTTAGATGTTTAGTACATTTGGAGTTTATTTTTGTATAAAAAGTATGAGCTTGAGATCCAGATTGTTTTTTATAATTATATATGTGAATTATAGCTTGATAAAATTATTTTTTAAAAAGGATAAAATACATAGTTTACAGAACAAAATGTAACTCCCTGTGAGTGTGAAATGTATAATCCTTACCAATATGGAAATGACTAATAAAAATTTTATAATCTCTCCCAGGTTTACTGAAAACTTGCTAACTCAGTGACTTAAATGCCTAATGTCTGTTGTTTTGGAAATTGTTTCATATAATTTGTCTTGTTATTATTTCAGGTGAGAGAATAAATCTAGTCTGTTTCTTCATCTTGGATTGAACCAAAGTCCAGCAGTAATTTTTTTTTATTTTTAAAGTGATTAAAAGAAAACAATAAAAACAAAACAGTATTTAAAAAAAAACAGAAACAATACAACATTTCAAAGCAAGCTGATAAGAAATTAACAATAGCCACTGTATTGCCTACTGTTACCGTCAAAATAGTTGCTCAGATTACAAAATATGGGCATGCAAAACAGATCAAACAATATAAGCCATGAATTTCTTTCTCTAAACAAATAGGATCAACAGTATAATTATCTTAGCTATCTTGTATATATATGTATGTTTTTTTTCTTCCTTCTTTTCTTTTTGCCCATCTCAGTTATTCTTCCCTTTTGAGCTGTTTCCTTCCCTTTCACAATATCTATGATACCTTTTGGATCTTATTTAATCTTTCAATGTCTTACACAAGGGAAACAATGCAATGTTTACACATGTGAGTCAATTTATTTCACTTATGGGTATGGTCTCTAGTTGCATCCATTTACATAGAAAAGGTTCTAGTTTATCCTTCTTTATAGCTGAGTAGTACTCCATTGTATAAAAATACCAGGTCTTTTTTATTTACTCCTTGATTGATGGGCATTTGAATGATTTCCAAGAATTAGCTATTACAAATTATGCTGCTGTAAATATGGGTTCACATATATTGCTGTGGTGTGATGTTTTTAATTCTTCTGAGAAAATACCTAGCAATGGATTAGCTGGCTCAAGTGGGATCTCTAATCCTAGTTTTTTAAGTAATCTCCACACTGATTTCCACAGTGGTTGCACCAGTCTGTACCTCCCCCAACAATGGAGAAGGGTTCTTTTTCCCCCTACAGCCCCACCAACTTTTGTTAGTGGTTGATTTCTTGATAATAGCCATTCTTTCTGGAGTTTAGTGTTGTTTTAATTTTCATTTGTTGAATGACCCATGACATTGAACATTTTTTCATACATTTATTTTCCACTTGCATTTTTTCATCGGAGAATTGTGTATGCATATCAGATGCCCATTTTGGGACTGAGTCTTTGAATTTTGAGGATCTGGTTTCTTTTTTTTTTTTTTTTTTTTTAATTCTTTATATGGTCTATATAGAAGTCTTTGTCTGAGGACCAATTGCCTTAAATTTTTCCCAATTCATGGGTTTTCTTTTCATTCTGTTGGTGGGGTTTTTTTTTTGACATACAAAAACTTTTTAATAAGATGAGATCCCAGTTGTTGATTCTGTGACATAGTTCCTGTGCAATTTGGTTTTTTTTTTCATGAACAAAAGTCCTTATATCATCAAGATTTCTATCTATGTTGTCTTCCAACAGATTTAATGTTTCTGTTTTAATATTTAGATCTTTCAGCTGGGGATTTAGCTCAGCAGCATAAGCACCTGCCTGGCAAGCACACAGTTGTGAGTTTGATCCCTGGTACAAAAAAAAACAAAAAATAAAACAAAACAAATTTAGATCTTTCATCTATTTTGGCTTTAGTGCATGGTGATAGACATTTTAGTCTTTGGCATGTTAAAGCTAATTTTTCCAGCATCATTTATTAAAGAGGCTATCTTTCTTCCAGTGAACATGTTTAGCTCCTTTGTCAAAGATAAAGTGGCTGAGTGTCTTTGTAGTTGTGTCTGTATTATCTAATCTGTTCCATTGATCCTCAGGTCTTTTTTTGTTGTTGTTTGTTTGTTTGTTTTGCCACTACTGCGCTAATTTTATCACAGTAGCTTTGTAGTATAATTTCACATCAGGGATTGTGATATCTCCTGCCTTGCCTTCATTAAGCCCACAATTGCCTTAACTGTTCTAGGTCTCTTCTGTTTCCAAATGAATTTTAGGAATGTTTTCTCTAGATCTGTGAGGTATGCTAATGGTATTTTGATGGGGATTGCATTAAACCTGTTTAACAGTTTTAGGAGTATGGCCATTTTCACGATGTTGATTCTTCCTATCCATGAGCAAGGAATATAATTTCATTTTCCAATATCCCCTTCAATCTCCCTTTTCAAAGTACTGTTATTTTCAATATATATATATATATATATATATATATATATATATATATATATTTACATCCTTTGTTAGATTGATTTCTAAATAGTTTGTTTTATTGGATGCTATTATAGAAGGTGTTACTTCCCTAACTTCTCTCTCAGTGAGTTCATTATTTGTGTACAGGAATGCTATTGATTTTCAAGTGTTGACTTCATATCCAGCTACATTACTGAATTTGGTTATTATATCTAAAAATGTTTCAGTGGAGCTTTGGGGTCTTCTATGTAGAGGTATCATGTCATGTGCAAATAATGATAATTTAACTTTTTCACTTCCTACCTATTTTCTTTTTATTTCTCTCTCGTCTAATTTCTTTGGCTAATGTTTCCAGAACTATATTGAATAAGAATGGTGATATCAGACATCCTTGTCTTGTTCCTAAATATAGGTTGAAAGCTTTCAGTTTTTGTCTATTTAGTAAGGTGTTGGCTGTTGGTTTATCATATATGGCTTTTATCAGATTGAGGTAAGGACTATTTTGATTTTCCATAGGGTTTTATCATGAATGAGTGTTGAACTTTATCAAAAGCTTTTTCTGCATCTATTGAGACAATCATGTGATTCTTGTCTTTGGCTCTGTTGATATGGTGTATTACATTTATTGATTTATATATGTTGAACCATCCCTGCATTCCTGGGATGAATTCTACTTGGCTGTATAATCTTCTTGATGATTTTTGCATTCTGTTTGCCAGTATTTTATTTAGGATTTTTGCATCTATGTTCATTAGGGAGATTGGCCTATAGTTCTCTTTTTCCAATGAGTCTTTCTCAGGTTTTGATATCAGGGTAATACTTGCTTCCAGGAATGAGTTAGGGAGAATTGCTCCTCTTTAAATTTCATTGAAGAGTTTGAGGAGTGTTAGCATTAAGTCTTCTTTGAATTTCTTATAGAATTCCACAGTGAATCTGTCTGGACCTGGGCTTTTCTTTGTTGGTAAGGTTTTAATTATGTTTTAAATTTCATTAATTGAAATTGAGTTATTCAGCAGTTTTACATCTTCTTGATACAGCTTTGGTAATTCATATGTTTCTAGGAATGTATCCATTTCTTTTGTGTTGTTAAGCCTGTAAGAGTAGAGGTTTTCGAAGTAGGTATTGATGATCTTCTATATTTCCACAGGATCTGTACTGATTTCACCCTTTTCATTCCTTATTGCATGAATTTGAAGTTTTTCTTTCCTGTTTTTGATAAGGTTGGCTAGGGGTTTATCAATTTGATTTATTCTTTCAAAGAACCAACTTTTTGATTCATTAATTCTTTGTATTGTTTTCTTAGTCTCAATTGTATTAATTTCTCCTCTGATCTTTATAATTTCCTCTCTTCTTTGGGCTTTGAGTTTGACTTGCTCTTCGTTTTCTAAAACTTTGAGATATAGCATCAGGTTGTTTATTTGTGTTCATTGTGTTTTCCTGATGTGTGAATTCACCACGATAAATTTCCCTCTGAGGACTGCTTTCAGGTTCTGGTAAGTTGAATTTGCATTTTCCCTTGCTTGCAGATGCTTTTTAATGTTTTCTTTAATTTTTTCTGTGACCAGTTGGTTATTCAGGAGGGTATTATTTAATTTCCATGTGTTTATGGAGTTTTTGCAGTTTCTTTTGTCTTAAATTTCCAGTTTCATGGCACTATGATCAGATAATATACATGGGATAGTTTTGGTACTTTTGCATTTACTTAAGCATGTTCCATGGGATACTATATGGTCTGTTTTAGAGAATGTCCCATGTATAACTGAGAAGAATGTGAATTCTGATGTCATTGGGTAAAATATTCTTTACATGTTTACTAAGTCCATTTGTTCACAAGTTTGATTCAGTTCTGTTATTTCTTTGCTGATTTTCTATCTGGTTGGTCTGTCTCTTTCTGTCAATGGTCTCCTGTTATAGTTGTGTTATTGCTTATTCTTTTTTCATTTCTGTTAATATTTGTTTTAGATAGTGGGGTGCTCCCATATTTGGTGCATATATATTTAAGATTGTTACCTCTTCGCTTGAATTTTCCCCCTAACTAGTACATACTGACCTTCTTTATCTCTTTGATCATTCTTGGTTTGAAGTTCACATTGTTTGCAAAGCTGCCCCTACTTTTTTCTGGATGCCTGTTGCATAAAGTATTGTTTTCTATCCTTTGACTTTCAGCCTGTGAATTTCCTTTCATGGTAGATGGGTTTCTTGTATATAGCATATGATCAGATTTTGTTTCTTGATCAATTCTTACAGTGTGTTTCTTCTAATTGGTGAATTGAAGTCATTTACATTAATGGTTATAACTGATATATATTGGTTTATTTTTGACATGTTATCTTTCTGCTGCTGATTTTTCACCTTTCCTCTCTGTTTGTTTTCCCTGATTGGTGGTTTCTGCTATTGTTCTTGAAATCGTAGTCATTTTTATTCCTATCTAGAATATCTTTCAGTACTCTTCGTAGGATTGGTTTGGTAGTCACAAATTCTTTCAGTTGTTCTTTGTCATGGAAGTATCTTGTTTCTCCATTAATTTTGAAAGATAGTTTTGCAGGGTATGTCAACCTGGGTTGGCAGTTGTTTTCGTTCAGTACTTGAAATTCTTCACTCCAAGCTCTTTTTGATGATGGTTTGTGTTGAGAAGTCTGTCATGATTCTGATGGCTTTTCCTTTACAGGTGATCTGTTTCATTTCTCTAACAGTTTTTAATATTTTGTTCTTGTGCTGAATTTTTGAGATCTCAGTTATTATATGTCTGGGTATAGATTTGTTTCGTTTATGGCCATTGGAGTTCTATATACTTATCTGTATGTCAGTTTCTTTTCCCATGCTTGGGAAATTTTTTGCTATTACTTCTGTAAATAGTCTTTTGTATCATTTGCATTGACTCTTTTCATTTATACCTGTCAGTCATATTGTTTTTCTTTGCATCATCTTGAAACTGTTGAATTGTTATTTCCTGGTTCCTTGTTATTTTTGAAAGATCTTTCCTTTCCTGATCGCTAGCTGCAGTCTTGTCTTCAAGGTCCTAAAGTATGTCTTTACATTTGTTCAAGAACTTTTGCCAGCTTTTGATGAAATTTCATGCATACTAATTGTTTCCTATAGTGTTCATTAAAGGTTTCCATCATTTTCCAATGCTCTTCTATTTTTTTAAACTATATCTTCTTTAGATATGCCCAGCATTTCTTTCATTATGCTTATCATTTCTTGTTTCACCTGGGAGATTACTTCTGATCTGATTTCCTTTATAGCTTCATGGAGTTGTTTCTTCACTTCAGTTGCTATCATTTCAGAAATTTCAGTTATGTGACTTATCCTTTCTTCTATGTCCATGTCTTCTGGACATGTTTAGCATAAGCTAGAGATTTCAGATTGCATTTTGTTCCTTCATTTTGTCATTTTCATGTATTTCTCTGGGGCAGCCAAATGCAAAGTCCCAGTTGCTTCCTGATTTGGCGATAGCTGCCTATCCGGGAGGGTGTCTCCCCAGCTGGGCGGGGTCGCTGGTCAGGCCTTTCCCTGGCCCCACATAGGACACTGATGCTCCCTGGCTGTTGGAGGTCACTGTGTGGGCTTTTCCCAGGCCTTATGCAGTGTACCATGGCTCCCCAGCTGGGTGAAATTTGCTGGGCAGGCCTTTTTATGGCCTCGCACATCCACCAAGGCTCCTCAGCTGCAATAATTCTTTAACACCTCGAATTTTTTTTTATAATTTGGCACCAGATTTATAAATAACTTGACTTTATTCCTATCATTGGATCTATAAATTTAATATATTGCTTATATTCTTGTAGTTGTGATTAATAGGGATTTAGCATCCTTATGCCACCTACTTCCCTTCACTACATTTTCCCATTTAAATAAGGGCATAATTTTAAAAAATTAAATAAGTAGTGGCAATGTAAATACTGTCTACTCCTGAGCCAATATTATATTCTGTGGTAGTGTATCTTGTATGTAGACTTTCTTTTAATTCCTTGTGGTAATAATTTGCATCATGTTGGCATAACTGGTAGGCATTAGACAGAAGATAAAGTTGAATTCATATTCATACTGCATCCAGCAAAAGCTTCTAATTTAAAACAGTAAAGCCATAAAATCAGTAGAAGAAAATGTGCATAAGTTCTTCTATAACCCTATGGAAGGAACACCTTTCTAAAACCATACCTCAGAAATCTCTAAGCTATAGAAAATAAGTAAATTCAGCTATGTAAAAAGATACAAATATATACATATCAAAAGATGTCATAAGTGAGATAAAGAGTTTGCAATTTATACACAGGGCTATATCCATTTATAAAAAGGACTCCACATAAGAGAAAAAGAAGCAGTAAAGAAACGCAAATGATATGAATATTAATATAAGAAAGGATATACAGATGGTCCTTAACATGCAAAATGAGCCCCATCTTCACTCATAAGAGAGAGGACAATTAATCCATATTTTCTTTTAACCCTTTTGGCTAATAAATGTATTTATTTTTTGACTTGGCAGTCTCTTTTGAACATTTGTTTTTCAGATGAAAATACACACACACACACACACACACACACACACACACAGTAGTTTTTCAGTATTTCTGGGAGATTGGTTGGAGGATCCCTGGTGGATACTCCATATGTATAAATCCATTATACTAAATGGCATAATTACATGCAACTTGTGTGCATTCTGCCATGTTTTAAATCATCCTAGATTAGTTAATAATAACCTAAGTCAATGTAAATGCTTTGTAAAATGCTTTGCAAATAGTTGTTGTACTGTATTATTTAAGTAATAATGGTAAAAAGTCTTTATATATTTAGTGCAGATATGATTTTTTGAAAACATGTTTTAAACCATGGTTGGTTGAATCTACCAATTTAGAATTCACAGATACAGAGGAACTGAAAATCACTTAACTATTCAACAGCAGAGATCTATTTAACTAAACTCTTTTTTTTATTGGTTCGGGGGATTGAACTCATGATCATGTGCTTGCAAGGCAGGTGCTTATGCCACTGAGCTAAATCCCCAGCCCTTAATTAAACTCTTGCACAGATTTTCTAATGTTTCAATCAGATGCCTACTAATATTTTGTCAGGTTTTTTTGTTTGTTTTTTGTTTTTTGAAACAGTCTCACTAGCTATGTAGTTTAGGCTGACCTCAAATTCACAATGATCCTCCTGCATCAGCCTCCCAAGTGCTGGGACTACAGGCCAATTTCTAACATTTCTAAATTTTTTAACATGTTTTTCTTCCTGAAAATTTTCTGGAAGTTCTTGGTTATCCTGCTTTAGTCTTTACTGGTCTCTGGTCCCTTTCTATAGCAAAAATGTTGGGACTTTACTCTGTCCTGTGTTGTAGCCCTGATTTCTTAGATCTTATGTCATTTTTCTCATGGTTAACTTCCTTGTTTTGGCTTTCTAAATTCTGTAGTTGATTCTAATGGAAATACATTGTTAAGTATAGTTTTTAGGTTCTTGACTGTTTGAAGATGTTTTATTCCACCCTCTCAATTAATTGATAAATTGTCTTGATATTAGCACCTGTGTTGAAAATCACTTGGAATTACTGTCACTTTCAAATTTATAAAATACTGTTTAGCCATTTCTAACCCCATTTTATCTACTTATTTCTTCTACTAGGGTGGTTATTTGTTTTGTTTTGTTTTGAATTTTTGTAAAGATGCAAGCAAAAATCAAGTAATCCATTATTTTTGTATTATACTGAAAATAAAAAACATTATCAGAGAAATGAAATTTAAAGAAGACATGCAGAATATAAACTCCAATGTGTTGCTTTTTAATTCCATAGACAAAATAGCTCAGTTCTATATATATCTTGTCATGAGCCATTATCACCCTTGGTGTTAGGATTGGTGTGACAGGCCTTCCTCAACTCATTATTGCTGTAACTCTGGGAACCTTTCTCTGGCCTTTTTCTTGCATGCTTTTAGAATTAAGAATTTTCTGTATTATCTGTACTATGGAAAGTTTTATTTTCATTTCTCAGAAAGCTTCTTTATTTTACATGGATTCTTGTAAGATACTTTAGCTGAGTGTAGAATTATTTTTCTTTGGCACCTTGACATCATCATTCTGTGAAGTCACCTTAATTTAATTATTGTTAAGTTCTAAATCAATGAATCTTTATTTAAAATGTTACTAATTTAAATTTTTTTTGTTTTTTCTAAAGGGAATACAGTCAGTAACCTGATTATGATCATACCTCCAATTTTTGGTGCAATTCAAAGTATTAAAGATGGACTAGAGAAGCGATATGTTGCAGCTTACTTAGCACTCACAGGTATGTATAATGCTTCATTTGAAAACATGTTATAATGTAGATCTCAATATTTTGTTGTTTATTATACCACTTGAACATATTTTGAAACTTCAGAGATAAAACCCCACAAATCATGCCAATGAATTGAACTATACTTTGAATAAGTTTTTTTTTTTTTAAATTACCAAATATTGAGATAGGCATGGTATTACATGCCTGTTATCCCAGGACTCTGGGAGGCTGAGGCAGGAGGATTAAAACTTTGAACCCAGCCTGGGCAGTGTATCAATATCCTATATCAAAAAGGAGATGGAGAGGACTGGGATATAGCTCAGTGAGAAGACCCTGGGTTCAATCCCCAATACCACACACACACACACAAGTATATAAAAGAGAAGTAATATTAAAAATACTCATATCTTACCACCCAGGTTTATCAGATCTTAACAGTTTGTAGCACATTATTTGTTTCAGATCTTAACTTTCCATTTTAAGGAAATAATATAGTGCTGCAGATAAAACTGAAACTTCTTTTCTATCCCTGACTGATGTTATCCCCTTCAGCCTCACAGCTACCCCCATGCAAGAGTTAGCCTCCATTCTAAAGTTTATCCCTGTAATTTTCTCATGATTTTATGTTTATACTGTACATTCTATACCTTTGAAAATAATACATATATATCATAGTAAATATATATGTGTATGTATGGGAGAAATAATATATGGTATATAGTAGGATTTTACATGATTTTAAAATTTTTGAAAACAATTCCATACCCTATCTAACCTTTTATAACTTACTCATATTTTGCTACTTTGCGAAGTAAGGACTGCGTCTTGTTTGTGTTCCTGTGATCTGGCAATTTAGTGGTCCTCAATAAATGGTAGATAGCCTAAGGTGGGGAAATCCCTTCTGTTATGTTCTTGCATCATCATAATGAAGAAATAGCCCCCACAAAATGGTTTCTAGTTTATTTTATCTAACTCTAAACATTATTAGTTCATTTTGCATCTTACTGTTTGTTTATAATAGGGACAAATCGCAATCAGTAACAACAAGAATAAAAAGATTTAACAGACTTCAGATTGCCTTTGGATAGTCTTAGTCGCTTGATTTAGAATTTGTTCACTCATTCTCCCAGGAAACCACACGGATTAAGAAGGAAAGCAAATAAATTACATGTAACCCATACTTTAACCTTATTAAGAGAAAAAGAACACAGTTATGTACCACATAACAAGATTTTGGTCAACATTGAACCATGTATACTACAATAATCCCATAAGATTATAAAGGAGCTGAAAAATTCCTATCTAGTTATATCATAGACATTGTTACATGGTAGTGCAACGTATTACTCAATTTGTTTGTGGTGATGGTAATGTAAACAAACCTGTACTGCCAGTATTGTAAAAGAACAACCATAAAATTATGTGCAGTATATAACATTCTCTTCAGTTACTTATTATCAAGGGTACATCCTGAGAAATGTAGTTAGGGAATTTTACTGTTGCACAGGCATCAGAGTGTAGTACTTACACAAACCAAGGTAGCCACTGTGTCACCAGGCAATATAATCTTACAGTACTATTGTCATACATGTGGTTCATGTTTGGTCAAAACATTGTTATGTGACACATGGTGGTTGTATTCATTATTGAGGATAAATGACTATTACTTATTTATGTACTGTACTGTACTGTACTGTATGTCTTATTGTTTAAGAGTGTATACCTCCTAAATACACATGTACAAAAGTCAATTATAAAATAGCGTCAGGCAGATCTTTCAGCTGGATTCCATAAGAAAGCCATGTTATCATAGGAGATGGCAACTCTGTATATGGTACTGTTCCTGAAGACTATGGATAAGAAGTAGAGGTGAAAGACAGTGATATTTATGATCTTGTTCTTTGTGAGCCTATATAGATTTATGAGTTTGACTATTCATTTTTAACAAAAGTTTAAAAGGTGAAAAAAACCACACATGTAGTGATATGTAGCTATAATCTCAGCCCTCTAAGAGGAAGCAGGAGGATCACAAGTCTAAATCCAACCTGGACAGTTTAACCACTTAGTGAAAAATCTATCTCAAAATAAAAAATAAAAAGGGCTGAGGATGTAGCTCAGTGCAAAGTCCCTGGGTTTGATCCCCAGTACAACTAAACAAATATATAATGAAATAAGCTTTAAAATAAAAAAAAAATTTTTAGACTCTAAAATAATATTTTTGTATATCTGTACAACATGTTTTTGTTTTAAGCTAAATGCTATTATAGTAGACTTCAAAAGTTTTTTAAATGTTTATAAAAATATTAAAATGTTTATAAATTTTAAAATGTTGATAAAGATATAAAAATATTTTTGTGCATCTGTACAATGTTTTTTTAAAGCTAAATGTTATTACAATAGACTTCAAAAGTTTTTTTAAATGTTTATAAAAAAACTAGGTAAATTATTGAAGAAAACTATTTCCTATAAATTTAGTATCACCAAAGCATACACTGTTTATAAAGTAATGCCCTCTGCCTCACATTTAACATTTGCTCACTACTTGTTACTCACCCAGAGCAATGGTAAGAACTGTGTATGAGTATATCCTTTTTATCTTTTTTCCCCCTGATATTGTGAATTGAACTCAGGATCTTGTGAATGCTTTTTTAAAAAGCCTTTATATTGTATTTTTATAGCCTAGATGTATAGTAGGCCATACTATCTAGAACATTTCTCAGAACATGTCTCTTTTGTTAAGCAATGTGTTATTGTATTGATGAACTTCAAATTTTTTAAAAAAGAGATAAACACCAAATTCCAATAGAAGTGTCTGGTGTTTCAGACAAAGGGAAGTTTAGAAAACTGGAAAGTAGGACAGAAGAACTGAGGGTATAAGTCTGACAAAAACAATACAAAGAGAATGTCCAACAATAAATGCAAAGTCTTTTAAAGGTGAGATCTGGCAGAGATCACAGTACTTACCAAAGGTAAATGACTGAGAAATATACAAGACCTTAAATGGCACTTTGGGAAAAGCATCTGTTCTGGGAAAGAGATGAATAGAAAGGAGAAGGTATCCTTTGGAGCTGTTAGCGAAAGGAAGTTACAGGAAGAACTAAAGTTCCATCTGAAACAGCATTACAAGGGACTATACAGTTCAGTGGTGGAATGCTTGCCTAGCATATTTTCAGGATTCTAGGTTTAATCCCTGGTGTCACACACCCACACACACAACGACACATAAACCTTTTCTCTTTCAAAAATAAAAATTACACGTGTACACACACATAACACACATTAAAAAAAACTTTAGTATTTTGACAGCAGGGGGCAGTCTTGAACTAGGAATCTTGTTTTGAAACTGTAAAATGGACCTTCTATTGAAAAACTTCACTGTGTAACCTTCAAAAAAAAAAGTCTCTCCATACAAAATTGCTTTTAAAGGAAAACAAACAGTGGGGATCAAAACTGTGTTCATCTGATGGAAGTTCTCTCCATAAATAATATAAAACAGGAGACTGTAGCAAAATCCTTCTAAGTCAATCAAATGCCTTAAAGCAATGAATCAAAAAATTAAAAACTAGAATACATGAGAATTGACATCCTCAACATGGTAGAATAAAATTGCCTGGTCATATTCCAAAAAAAACCCAAGAATTCTGCATCAAACATAAATGAAAAGTCTATTTATGGGCGATTCGGGATTCAGTTTGGAAGTTGCAAAACCCTGGTAGAGCCTGTTCTATTAATGGTAGAGTAGAGTATCTTTAGTATGGGGGTAAAAGATAAAACTATTAAAGTAATACTAATAATTATGTAAATTGTAATCTGTTATAAATTGTGGCTTCAAAAATTTGAAATATGGTAACAGAAAGAGTTAAAGTATAAAAGATTTTTTGTTGTTTCTTTTTATTCCATCAAACTTAACTGCTTATCTGCTTAATATGTTCCTGGTATGGCTATAAGATGTTTTTAGTAAGTCTTTTGGTAACTACAAAGCAAAAAACTATAATTAACACACTAAAATTTAAGAATAAGGAATCGAAACACAATACTAAAGAAAAATCACTTATGTCATAAAGATAGTAAGAGAAGAAAGAATATACAAGATGAGAAAACATAACAAAATGCAGCAGTAAATCCTTATCTCTCAGTGATTACCTTGAATATATATGAATTAAATTATCCAATTAAAAGACATAGAGTGAATTAATGACATCATATAACAGTGAAGTATGAATACCCATGTTTATATCAGCACAATTCATAATAGCTAAATCTTAGAAGTGGCCTATATGTCCATCAGCTTATGAATGGATAAGGAGTATTGCTGTACCATAAATAAAGATATATTTGAATCCTTTGTAGGGGAATAGATGGTACCTTGAGACTATAATGTTGAGTGAAATAAATAAGACACACAAACTTAAATATTGTCTGGTTTCTCTTAATACGCTTTGAGAAACAAAATATAAATAGCATAATAAAAAATGGAGAGACAGATCTTTTATAAAAGGGAAGAGGACCAGAGATAGTGGAGGGAAAAGGTATAGGGGTTGAAAAGTTAGTTAAGATGTGTTATGTACATGTGCCAATCCCTCACAAGGAATAGAATGATGTACTACAAACATGTACCAAATTTTGTAAAGAGGCAGAATGTCTAAACAAAAAGAGAATGTCTGGATTAAAAACAAAACCCAAGTATGTGATGCCTACAGAATATCACTTCAACTATGAGAACACACAGCAAAGCACATGGTGATATAAGCCTGTAATTCCAGGACTTCAGAGGCTGAGGCAGGAGAATTAAAAGTTCAAATCTTACCTGAACAATTTAGCAACATCGTGTCTCAAAATAAAAAGAGCTACAGATTTTACTCAGTATGAAGACCCTGGAGTCAACTGCCAATACTACAAACACACACACACACTCTACACAGAGAATACAGAGGACGAAAGTGAAGAGATGCAAATAGAAACCAAAAGAGGACAAGTAGTTACACTGATGTCAGGTAAAACAGACTTCAGTGCCAAATTGTTAAAAGAGAAAAAGATGGTCATTACATAATAAATGGATCAATTCAGCATAGGGGTATAAGGATTGTAAAAATACATGTAACCAACATCAGAACACCTAAATATATAAAGCAATTGCTAATAGATCTAAAGGGAATGATACATTGCAGTTCATAATAGGAGATGTCAACACTCCTCTTTCAGCAATAGACAGATCATCTAAACAGTCAACAAAGATAGCAGATTTAAACTGCATTATAGACCTAATAGATTTTTCAGAACACATATGTATTTCTTTTTTTTTTTAATTTTTAAAGAGAATAAAACCAAGCAAAATAAAACAGAATAAAGCCCATCAAAACAAGCCAGTGTAAATGACACATGACTTCAAAACAATATATATGAAAACAGTGGTTACCATAATGTGTCTTGTTGACTTCAAAATAGCTGTAGATACCTTCAGACATAATAAAAATCAAACAAAGCAGAACAGAATAGAACCAATTAAAACAAGACAATGAATGCAGTAAAGGACTTCAAAACAAGACAATAGTAAGTCTGAAATGGCTACCATAATATATCCTGTTATCTTTGAAATAGCTGCCTGTTCCATTGGATATAATTAAAATCAAACAAAATAGAATAAAGCCCAACCCAACAAAACAATGAAAATGATACAGGACTTCAAAACAAGATAATAGGGAATTAACAATGGCTACCACCTTCAGAAGGAGATTCCCCATAGATACTACATTGCATATTGTTATCCTCTGAATAGATGATCAGACTACCAGCTTTAGACCTGCAAAAATCAAAGAAACATTAAACACTACAAGCATTAAATTGTATTTTACCTCAATAGTTTATCATCATAACCTGTATTTCTCTGGATCAATCAGTCATGTATGGGCTCACGGTGTATGTGTGTGTGGCGGCAGAGTGGGGGGTGTTGGCCCTTCTTGTTTCTCATCTTACATGCTGGAAGGGCCTGGCATCTGGCTTACCCCACAGCAGCCAATACATTGCGCTGATTCACAAGGAGGGCTTTCTTCTTGATGACTTCCTGTTCTCTTCCCCAGTCTGAAAATGGTGCTGACTCACAAGAAAATGCTAGAGTCTGCTTCCCACCCCTCCACCCCAATAGCCTGCATGGTGCTGATTCACAGGGAGAGCTTGTTTCTTGGTGACTTCTTCTTCTCTTCCTATGCAGTCCACCTTTTTATTTTTAAAAAAAGAGAGAGATACAGAACTTTTTAAAACTTAAGAAATTGACACTAGTTAATATATTGCATATTGTTATCTTGAAAGAAGTTGTTCAGAGTATAATATTTAGGCATGAAAAAATTATCAGTCAGACAATAAAAACACAATTGTTCTTTTTGATGACAGAGCTTAGTAGTATAGTTATGTATCATGTATACATATACACAAATATATGTGTGTATACACACACACACACATGTATATATACACACACACACATAATCTTTTCCCTTTTCCTCTATCCCAGTTGTTCTTTCCTTTTGAGTACTTTCTTTCCCTTTCATTTTCACAATATCTATTGTACACTTTGGATCTTATTTACTTTTTTTTTACACTAGGGAGACAATATGATATTTACACATGTGAGTCTCATTTATTTCACTTATGAGTATGGTTTCTAGTTGCATCAGTTTACCTATAAAAACCTTGAGGTTATCCTTCTTAGGGCTGATTAATATTCCATTGTATAAAAATATCATACTGTTTTTGTCCATTCCGTGGTTGATGGACATTTAGGTTGTTTCTAAGATGTGGTTATTATAAATTGTGCAGCTATAAATGTGGGTGCACATATATTGTTATGGTATGATATTTCCAATTCTTTTGGGAAAACACCTAGAAGGGGAATAGCTGAGTGGAATGGAACCTCTAATCCTTGTTTTTTTGAGGACTCTTCCCACTGATTTCCATAGTGGTTGTACGTCTACACTCTCACCAACAATGGAGAAGGATTCCTTTTTCTACACAGTCCTGCAAACATTTGTTATTTATTGCTTGATGTTAGCCATTCTTTCTGGGGTGGTGAGATGGTTATCTTAGTGTTTTAATTTGCATTTCTCAAATGACCATGGATGTTGAACATTTTTAAATGTTTATTTTCCATTTGTATTTCTTCACCTGAGAATTCTATATTCATCTCAGATGCCCATTTTTGGATTGGTTCTTTAAATTTTGAGGCCTGATTTTTTTCTGTTCTTTATGTGTTCTGGATATAAGTCTTTTGTCTGAGGGACAGTTGGCTACAATTTTTTCTAGAATAAAGGCATATGAAAGTTCATTATATTTTTTAGTTTATGTACTATTTTAAGATATTATCAAAATAAATTTAATTTTAAAATTATCTAACACTCTCTCAAATATTTGGTAATATGCTAAGAAATCTATTGAATAAGAAGTCTGAGATAAGTAAAAGGTAGGAACAAAAGTGTATGGTGCTAACGGGAGGAATAGTTTTTCTCATTTAACAATCTCTTCTTGTCCCCAACCCTGGTAGCAGATGACTTCTTCCTCTGTGTTAGTTATATCACTGTACATGGTACATATATATTAACTAGTTAACTGAGAGTCATTCATTTTGGGGGAAATGAGGGGAATTTTACAGAAAGAACTCAAGTTTTGGCTTGTGAGGATAGGCTGTTAATAATTTATGAGCATCATTGTGTTTTTAAGAGATACTTAAACAATCACTAGCTGTAATCCTATCTTCAAAGTCTGCAAGTTTTATCTTCAGTGTCTTTCAAGTGGTTTTGCCAGCTTTTCATTGAGTTTTTAATTTCCTGGATTTCTCTTTGAATCTGTCTCATCATTGTCTGATTCTCCCAACCCACGCTGGCTGCTCACAGAAAGCAAGTGTCTCCAATGGTGGCCTTTGGGTGCACAGGCCAAGATATATAAAGTCATCTCTAACCAGGGCATATCTGGCTGTTTTTCCCTGCTTGCACTGGTTACCTCAGGAAATCAAGCATCCCAATGGCAGCAGATATGCAGGGGCATGTCTGGCTGTTTTCCTCTCTTTCTATTTCTGATGTCTTCTTCAGTCTCTTTTTTCTGAGTACTGTAGTTTTCATTGTAGAAGCTTTCACTTCCTTGGTTAGTTTGTTATTTAATTTTTCTTGATGGTATTGTGTTAGTATTATTCTTCTGATTTCTTGGTAGACAAGAACATTATTGATTTTCTGTACTGATTTTGCATTCTGCTACACTGCCAAATTTGGTTATTAATTCTAAGAGTCTTTTGGTGGAATATTTTCAGTCTTCTTTGTAGGATATCATGTTATCTATAAATAATGATAGTTAACTTCTTTCCTATATATATTTCTTTTATTTCTTTCCCTGATTGTTCCAGCTAATGTTTTGAGTACCATAATGTTTTTGAGTGGTGGTGATAGTAGACATTCTTTTCTTGTTCTTGATTTTAGAGGGAAAGCTTTCAGCCTTTTCCCATTTAATGTATTGGCAGTGGGTTTGTCATAAATGGCTTTTATCAGGTTGAGATAAAGTCCTTCTGTACTTAGGTTCTTCCCAGGTTTTTATCATGAATAGATGCTGGATTTTGTCCAAGGCTTTTTCTGTGTATTGAGATGATCATGTGAGTTTTGATTTTGTTTCTATTTATGTGATGTATTAATTATTGAGTTACGTATTTTGAATCATCCTATATCCCTGGGATGAAGGCTATGTGGTCATGATACATCTTTTTGATGATTTGTTACATTCTGTTTGCCAGTATCTTGTTGAGGATTTAAACATTTATGTTCATTAAAGGGAGAACTATAGGCAATAGTTTTCTTTTTGAAATGTTGGGTTCTTGTCTAGTTTTGGAATCAGGGTAATTCTTGCTTCCAAGAATGACTTTAGGAACATCCCTGCTTTTTTAGTTTCTTTGGTTTGAGGAATATTGACGTTTGGTCTTTCCTGAAGTTTTAGTAGAATTCAATGGCAAATCCACTGGGTCCTGGGATTTTCTTAGTTGTTAGGTTTTTTATTCATTGCCTGTTACTGGGTTATCCCAGGTTTTAAATATCTTCTTAAAGAACCTATATTTTAAAATAATCATACATTAAGCTGTTATGCCTTTGACTATTATATGGTCTTCTCTTTGTATTTTTTGTTCTAGATCCCTTGGTATGCATTGTGGTAAAACATGATGTGATTTAAAAGGAACTTATTGTACCTTGGGAGCATTTAAATTTTTCTCATGGTAAATAAGCTAATTTGCTCTTAAAATCTAATTACTGTATGTGTATCAGTTTTTCATAGATTGAATTAGGGATTAGAAAATAAAATGTATTGGTTCCTGTTTTATGCCAGCAATCCTCACATATTATCCTTATTGTTTAGCTGAGACAGCTAAATCTCAAAAAAATTTAAACATTTTTTGCTTGTTTTTGACTTTTTTGAGACAGAGTCTCAGTATAAAGTTCAGCCTGACCTCCAACTCCCTGTATAACCCAGGCTGACCACTAACTCCAGGCAGTTCTCCATCCTCAGCCTTTCAAATGCTGAGATTATAGGTGTATATCACCATGCCCAGTTTGAACTTTTAAAAATGATTTTTTAAAAAGTTATAAATCAGGGATTTTAGTTTAAGGCTAAACTAACTTTGTAGTTTGTACTCTTTCCAGTGTGGTCAGATGTGTCAAAATAAATGTGTTCCTGATTTTATTTGTGATCTGTTGTAACTGACTGAGTGATTTGTACTCAATATAGAGCATCGCAGAATAGTAAACAGAGGAGGCAAGTAGATAAGAAAAGAGTTTAATAAGCAGAGAGGGCACGGAGGGAGTCACCACAGAGAAGGCTATGGCGGCTCTCCCTGCAGACAAAGGGCAGGTTCAGCCTGATACAGCCTCTGACAGGGGTAGGGCTCTGGGGACTGGTGTGAGCTGATTTATTTTGTGAGAGTGCAGGGGATTGAGTAAACCTTTACATTCCTGAGCTTTGGCAGACTTTGGGAGGGAGTAGCCATAGGGGCTTCTGGGAAGAAGGAGGTGTGCATTATCATGGCACAGCTTTGAACCATTGCCATGATGATTGTGCTGTCTCTCAGGTGGGCGGACCTAACAGTAACCTTGAAAAACTCTGGCTGGTAGTTAGCCAAAATACTTGAATCAAGAAGTTCCAGTGAAGTCAGATTCTATATATGCCTGAGATTCTTAAAACTATAGTAAAGTGTTTTGAATATGAATATCTAATTAAAAGGTGCTTTTGGTACCTTGACCTCCTTATTCCAATTCCATTACTGTTTTGTTTGCATCCATTCATTTTGGATAATGGCCATATGGGGGGATTTGTTCCCAATACTGTTTTTTGGAGTATCCTGGACAGTTTCTACAAATACAAATTTTATATTAACTTTGATGCATTAAACAAGCATCTTTATGCTTTAAATGAAACTCTTTAAATGAAATATCATGCCAAATTGTTGGCTAGAATGTCACCCTGATATTGATCAAATGTTTTATATTTCTTCTTATGATTGAATCAGTCAGTTGGCGTGCAAGATGAAGAGAAAAAAAAAATTTAGGGCTGGACATGGTAGCACAAGTCTGTAATCCCAGCACTCAGAAGACTAAGGTAGAAGCATCACCATGAGTGTCAGGAAACCCTGTCCAAAAAAAAAAGTTTAAATTATAATTTTTGCAAATTAAGGACGAATAAATGTTATTTTTTTTCACACATTGGGCGTTTATTCCTTTGGTTTAAGAAACAACTTATCCACAAAATTTTGGTGTCATTTGGATAATTTTTTAAAACATATACACCTCCTGATAAATTATTGTATGTTAGTAGTAAAAACTGGTTTGCTAAACTGACCTACATTCTCTAGCCATAGCTACTTCTTTTAGTTTAACCATTCCTCATTCCTCACTTTCTTTTTTTTTTTTTTTTTTTTTTGGTACTGGTGATCAAACTCAGGACTGCACACTTGCAAGGCAGGCACTTATGCCACTGAGCTTAATCCCCAGCCTACCATTCCTCACTTTCCTGCCAGGATTAGATGATTCTTTTTCCATGCTCCCATTGAATACAATGCCTATCTCTAACAGAGTAATTAAACCATACTGTAACATACTGTGTACTTTCTGATTTTCCTCTGTTATGCCTTAACAATCAAGGCACAAAGTGGCAAAATATGAGGTTGGAGAGATTCAAACAGGGGCAGCACCACAGAAGGACTGACTCTAAGCCAGGGTAAAGAGAGTCAAGAGTTTCCATTTTATTCTATAAGCAATAGAAAGCCAGTAGAGTGCTTTTAGATAAGAGAATGATGTCAACTCTGTATATTTGTGTTTGTGTGTGTATGTTAAGAGATAAGGTTTTGCTGTGTTACCCAGACAGGCCTCCAATTGCTGAGCCCAAGCAATCTTCCTGCCTCAGCCTCCCAAGTAGGTATGACTATAGATGTACACTACAATGTCTGTTTTGTTTATATTTTTAAAGGCAAGTCTGGCTGCCTTGTAGAGAATGGTTTGACCGACAGAAAGAGTACAAACTGAATCAAATCCATAGAGGCCATTGCAGTCTCCTAAGTGAGAGGTAATCATTATTTTAGGAGGATGGAATTTGTGGAGACTATAGAGAAGCAAATGACTCATGTTATGGAGGTAGTGCTGACTCATTCAGATATTGAGAGTGAGTGAAAGAGAGATTTTCAAATTGGGCTTTCAGGTTTCTACTTTGAGCAATTATTAGATAGTGACATTCTAGCACAAGGGAATAGCCCTTGCTAGGTGGAGGCAAGCTGCCTCAGGAAAGAAAGGAAGGAAACTATTGTTCCTGAAATGGTGGCAACACAGATTCTTGACAGAAATGAGAATCACAAGTGTTCTCATAGAACCAAAAAATTTTCTTAAACTATAGATTTGTTTAGATTAAATACAGGCTTTTCTATAAAAATCTGATGTTAGTTTCCATAAAGAGTAGGTGACAGTCATAATTATAGTTTCACAGAACAGAAAACATGTTTTTAAAACATGCATTAAAACATTATTTTGTATATTACAGGTGAGAAAATGAGGCTCAGACATGAAGTAATTTTAGGATACAGCATTGTGCAGAACATGATCTTATATTCTTCTTAACTCAGCTATCTAAAGTCTGAGTGAATAATCAGGCTATTTAATCTCAGACCATCAGTTGATTTCTTTTTGGGTCAGGTTTTGAAGAGCATTGTGGCTGGGAAAATTTTTTAAACTAAATTTCTTATACCACCATTGTTGTTCAGTATTTAAAAAGAAAAAAGCTTCCATGGCTGATTTGGAGATTTTTCTTTCAATATTTTTGCTATAATTACAAAAAAAATGTTCAGTTGAGAGAAATAATATCAAATATTTCCTTTGTTTTCTTGAGTTTAATAACAAAAATCTTAAGTGATATCTTGCCTTCATTTTTCTACCCATCTAATGAAAATATGTTTGAGTTTATGTGCCTTATATTTGCACTTCTGGCTTTTGAATTGTTTTCTTCTAATTTTGTTTTGATTCATGTACTTAATCCTCCCCTATGCCTCGGATCAGCCCTGACTTGTTAAAGTTTATTCACTGAAGGAATAGTTTTTAAAGTACTTCTATCATATCAAGACACTTTTATGTGCAGCTTTAAATTATAACTTTTAAGAAGTTAATTTGTTGATTGATTGATTGATTGATTGATTGATTCAGAATTCTGCTGTGTTGCCAAGTGGGCCTCAGACTCCTAGGTGGAAGTGATTCCTGCCTCAGCTTACTGAATAGGTGGGACTATTGGTGTATGCTTCATACTCATCTAATGAAATCTTTAAAATCATTACATAAAAATTATGCACATTCATGGAGTAACATGCAGTGTTTCAATACACATTACAGTAAGTTTAAATCAGAAATATCTGTCTCCTCAAACGTTTATCACTTTTCATGGTAAAAATGTCCAAGATCTTTTCAGATATTTTGAATTGTATTCTACATTATTGCAACTTAAGGTTCATGAATTAGAATCCTTTCTAAAATAAATCCTGTAGATATTACTAACTTCAGTGGAATTTTTTATTGCTCTTTGCTTTTGCAATTTTGATTTTTACAGCTAAAAGATGTTTCCCTCTCTTCTGTCCCATTAACCTACTTTCTGTCACTTTAGATATGACTATTTTGACAAAGCAGAGTTAATGAGAAAGTATACACATATATAGAGATTGACTAAGTTTTGTATCAAGAAAATAATCACTCTTGTTACAAGGCAGAGAAATGTGTAGTCTCCCAGTTTTGCTAAAAATTTTTAATCCTTTGTATATATTTACTTACAAATTGTATACATGCTGTGGTGCTAATGTACTATATTTTAAAACTTCTGAAATAGAATTTTAGAAAACGGGGGTTTAAAAAAAAAGTAACATAAACAAAAAGAAGGTAACAAGTTTTGTTCCTGCATACCAACAGATGATTTTTCTTACCCCTGGAGATGTGATTTTAAGTGGAAAAAAATAAATGAAGGGTACATAGGACTTCATAAGCTGAGTCCACTCATTTCTTCCATTGCAACCTACAGTTCGGTGACACCTGCCCGCTTTTGGTCTCTGGTCTGCTTTGCTTTTGCTCATCCTGTGCTCATTTTTCTTTCTGGAATACTTATTCCTTCCACTCTGGAAGATTGGTATAGTGAGCTTCTGTGTATGTTCTACTGAGATTCAAAATTTTTTTAGCATTTTGTTAGTATTTGAATATTCTATGTAATTTTTTCTGAACCATTTTGAAGTTATATACAATTAGTCCTTTTACCCCTAAACATTTCAGTATGTATCCCAGTTCCATTTTAACATTACCTTCTAAATCAAATCCTTTTCTGCTTCCCTTTGCACTGAGACTATCAAATAAGGAATCCAAGAAATATTTAGCTAGGCCAATAGTTGCTAGCTTTTGGTACATACTGTCATTACCCACACAGCTTTAATGAATGCTAACGTAGTCCAGAAACTCCTGGTTGAGTGGGTTCTTGAATCTGTATTTTAAAAGCACATCCAAAGCCAAAGATCATTGTTAGATTCTAAAGTTCATAAAGGGGTATAAACAGTGCTTTTAAAATTTTGTGCCTAATCTAGTGATGGGCATGTTTCTTTCTATATTTCCAAACTTTTCAAAAGATTTAACAGCCCTAATAAAAGTCAATAGTTCTGTTTTGTATAGGAAGAAAGGGGTATTCAGAAAGGTTAAGAAATTAGCCAAAGTCACATGGTAAGTTGTAGAACTAATATTAGAAACAAAGTCTGGCTCTAAAGCTTTTCTCTGCCTTGCACCTGCCCTTGAAAGCAAAAAAAGAGAAATTTCAGAATTTGATGAGGTTGTTTGAGGTGTTGGCTGGTTGTCTAAAAGAATAGAACTTTCACATAGGTGTTTCACCGTGAGGTTTGTAAGAAGTTCAGTGAGAAAAAAAAAAAGATCTCAGTTAGTGAAGAGGCAGTTATAAAGATAGAATCTTAAGATTTGAAAAACGAATAAATGTGGAAGTTCGGGGAGGGAAGAAGCAGTCTAGTCAGGGATGATACTGGTTTTGTACCCAGGATAGAGAAAATCAGTGACAAAAGAAACAAGAGCAGGCAGGCTAACTAACAAAGGGAACAGCAATAAATAAACTAGGATGCCTGAAATCAGTCTTTCAATCTGAACCAGACATAGGAAACTCAGCCATATCTCATAGTTCACAAGTAATCAATGAAGAGTTCAAGAAGCATTCTGCTCATTTCTCTAAGCTATGATTAACTCAAATGCTCTCCAGACACATTAAAATAGTAGAAAGAAAATGCCACCCAGAGAATAAACACTGATATTGTGAGCCTTTTAAAATATTGTGTTATCAACTACACTGACATCCATGAGAAAACATGTGCTTTAATGATTGTCAGCTAGAAGGTTTCAGAGAAAATAAGAACTGATAATGGGGATGGGGTTTCTTTTGGGGAGTAATAAAAATGATCTCAAATTATACTGAAATGTTTGTACAACTGTCAGTGTATTAAACTGGGTTAAATTGCACATATTAAACAAGTGAATCTTATAGTATGTAAAATATCTCAATAAAGTTGAGAGACTTTAACCAAAATCATTAGTTTACTTTAAAAAAACAAAATATTACATGAAGAAAGGTGACGCTGTTCTGTTTACATCTCTTTGCTTCTTAAATGTGCATACATAAATGTCGTTTGTAAGAATTATTTTTTAAAGAAAGGGAAATAACCCATGTTTATAGCAGCCAGATCCTAGAAACAACCTAAATGCTCATCAACTGAGGAATGAATAAAAAACATGTTGTATTTCTATATAACAGAATACTATTCAGCCATAAAGAATGATAAACTGAACACTTTTATATGCAAATGGATATGCCCTGAAAACATACTTATTAGTGAAATAAATATGTCATGCATGCATAATCATCGCATTGCTTCATTAGTAAGATAAGGAAAATACATGTATTTTGTCCCAAAGAGAATGAATTCAGCCGAGCAACAGCTCAGGCCACACCTGCCTTCACTTTAAACTAACCCACCGTGAGCCGTTTTGAGTTAACTTTTGGATGTTTTAAGAAATTTTCGATGTGCTATAAAGTTTGGGTTTTTTGCATGTGGATATCCAGTTATCCCAGTATATTTATTTAGGGTACAATCTTCTCTCTACTTAATTGCTTTTGCATCTTTGCCAGAAATCAAATGTCTGTTATATGGGTATCTATTTTGGGACTTTATGTTGGTACTTTGGTGATTTGTCTGTCTTGATATCAACATCATTTTGTCATGATTGGTGTAACTTTGTGGTAAGTCTTGGGATTGGGGAGGGTTGGAGCTTTAATTTTGTTCCTTTATCAAAGTTGTTTAGACTATTCTGAGTCTTTTATTTTTACAGAAATATAAGAATCAAAATATTAATCTGTATGAAAAATCATGTGACAGTTTGATAAGGGATTATGTTTTCTGATCTTTATTATTTTCTTCTATTTGTTTTTTATTTCATTCTTTTTAATTTTAAAAAAGCCCCCCAAAAAAGGGAAATAAAAAAGGGATACAAGATGAAAATGCCTGATGTCTCTTGAGGACCTTCAGATATATCCTCTGTAGCCAATCAACAACTGCAACCCCTTTCTGCCTAAAGAAGCTAGTTTGGTCATACCCATTACTTCCTCACAGCAATTCAGGGTACTTCTTCAGAGAGGGGAAAGTTATAGGCAGCTAAGTTAGATAGAAATATTACAGGCAGTCAGATAGGGCTGGCCCTCAAAGCAGCCTGTGCAGAAGATGAGATGCACTGCAATGATGGGAGAGACAGGCACCACCACTTGAGGGCCAGACCTCATGATAAAAGATAAAACAAATATACATCAGGAATTAATGTTCTAAAAAGGTTTCATCACCTTGAGGAAGCCAGAAGAGCTACTAACCCAACCTCCTCCAAGAAGTGCCCCTATTCTGTATTCATGTGCACTTGCTACATGACTTACTTTCCCATTTGATCCCATTTTAATCAATTTTACCTGTGCAGTTACATTCATAATCTTATTGGTTGACCATATTTTTATCTCACCTCATGCCTACCTTGCAATTTCACATTTCCCCCCCTACCTTGGACCCACCTCACCTCATGGATTTGCTCTATATAAATCCCTTGAAAAGACAAGATCCTTGGCAACCCACTCTCAGACAGAAGCTTGCTTTCCCCCAATAAATATATTCCACTCTTTAAAAAAATAATAAAGGGATAAACCAAGTGCTGCCCTACCTTCAGAGGAACTTGAAATCTCAGAGTAGCCACCAGAATAAATTTTTAGACAGAATATTATTTTATGTATTGCCTAGATTATCAAAAGGAAAAAAATTCCAGAGGTATCTGAAAAATCAGACTTTTATTTTTTTTATTTTATTTTTACAAAAAGGGGAGGGTGTAAAAACTAAACATACCAAAACAGAACAAAGCAAATCAGAAGAAAACAATGTGACATAGATTTCCATAATGTCTCTTGTTTTCTTCTAAATGGTTGTCTATATCTTCACATACGACAAATTCATACAAAATAAAATAGTATAAAATTGATCAGAACAGGGTAATGAAGGCATTACAGGCCTTCAAAACCAGACAATATGAAAATTAAAAATGGCTGCCATAATATCTCTTATTCTCTTCAAAATAGTTGTCCATACCTTCATGTATGTTGAAATTAAACAATAAAACAGACTAAAACCACTCTGAACAAAGAATAGAAGCACTACTGGATTTAACAGCATGATAATACAAAATCAGCAATGGATACCATAATATCTGTTTTTCTTCAAAATAGCTATTCACACACACAATATAATCAATTCTCATAAACTGTTTAGGAGAAGTTCTAGGCATGTATAAGCCTCTACATTTATACCTATCCTTTCTGCATTAGAGTGAAAAACAAAACAAAACAAAACAAGATTACTAGAAAAATAAGAAACAAAAAAGACAAATAACAATAGCAAAGAGCCCAAACAATAATGATACAGACTTTCAAAACTTGGTGGTACATGAACTAAGTACAGAATTAAGGTTGATATTTTACATAGTGATCTTCAGGAGTTCCTCAGGTCACCTGACACAAAAAGGCAAAATTGCTCCAATCCTACGAATATTAACTGCTTTGTTCTACAAACTTACAGAATTTGTAGCACAATCATTTTAGCTATCCTAAGTGTTTATACAAACACTTAGATATTTTTTTCTTTTCTCTTTTTCTTTTTTCCTGCTTTTCCCTGAGATATTATTTTTTACCCCTTTGAGAGGATTTTAACCCTTTCACTGTATTTACTGAGGATTTTGTATCTTATGTACTCTTACCATTTCTTACACTAGGGAGACAATACAGTATTTACTCACATGAGTTTGATTTGTTTCACTTATGAGTATGCTCTCAAGTTGCATCTACTCATAAATATCTCAATGTGATCATTCTTTATAGCTGAGTAGTATTCCATTGTATAAAAGTTCCACTTCTTTTTTATCCATTCCTCAATTGATGGGCACTTAGGTGGTTTCCAAGGTCTGGCTATTACAAATTGTGCAGCTATAAACACAGGTCTACATAAATGACTGTGATATGATGCTTTCAGTTCTTCTTGGAATATGCCCAGAAGTAGAATAGCTGGGTCAAATGGAACTTACAATCCCAGCTTTTTGAGAGCCTCCAGACTGACCTTCACAGTGGTTGCACTAGTCTATACTCCCAACAGTGCAGAAGAGTCCCTTTTGCCTCACAGCCTCTCCAGCATTTGTTGTTGGTAGTTTTTTTTATCCTGGCAATTCTTTCTGGAGTGAGATGGAATCTCAGTGTGATCTTACTTTGCATTTCTCTAATGACCAATGATGATGAACATTTTTTCATGTATTTATTTGCCATTCGTATTTCTTCATGTGAGAACTATTCATCTCAAATGCCCATTTTTGGATTGTGTCTGAATTTTGGGGGTCTGATTTTTTTTTAATTCTTTCTATGTTCTAGACAGAAGTCCTTTTTCTGAGGGACAGTTGACTAAGATTTTTTTCAGAATTCATCCCTTTTTATTCTGTTGGAGATTTCTTTTGACATACAAAAACTTTTTAATAAGATGAGACCCCAGTTATTGATTCTGGGAAGTATTTCCCATGTGGGTTGATTTTTGTTAATTAATTCTCTACCCCTATGTCTTCAAGATTTCTACCTACTTTGTCTTCCAGCATATTTAGTGTATTTGTTTTAATATTTAGATCTTTGATCCATTTTGACTTTAGCTTAATACATGGTGATAGGCACGGATCTAGTTTTAGTTTTTGGCATATGGAGAGCCACTTTTTCCAGCACCATTTATTAAAGAGACTGTCTTTTCTTCTAGTGAACGTGTTTGGCCCCTTTATCAAAGATAAAGTGGCTGAACGTGTTTGTAGTTGTACTTCTATCTTCTAATCTAGTCTGATCTTCAGGTCTGTTTTTATTCCAGTACCATGCTGATTTTATTACAGTAGCTTTGTAGTATAACTTCAAGTCAGGGATTGTGATGCTTCCTGCCTTGCCTTTGTTGCTCAGAATTGCTTTTGTTATTCTAGGCTTTTTCTGGTTCCAGATGAATTTTAGGAATGATTTCTGTAGGTCTGTGATGTATACTAGTGGTATTTTGATGGGGATTGCATTAAATCTGTATAACAATTTTGGGAAGATGGCCATTTTCACAATATTTGTTCCTCCGATCCATGAACAGGGAATGTCTTGCTATTTTCTGAGATCCTCTTCAATTTCTTTTTTCAGGGTATTATAATTTTCCCTGAATAGGTCTTTTACTTCTTTTGTTTGATTGATTCCTAAGTATTTCGTTTTTTAATGCTATTGTGAAGGGTGTGCCTTCTCTTATTTCTCTCTCAGTGAGTTTGTTGTTTGTGTGTAGGAATGTTATTGATTTTTGAATGTTGACTTTGTATCCAGCTACGTTACTGAATTTATTTATTATACCTAGGAGTCTTTCAATGGAGTTTTGGGGGTCTTCTATGTAGAGTATCATGTTCTCTGCAAATAATGATAATTTAACTTCTTCTTTTCCTATGCTTACTCCTTTTATTTCTCTTTCATGTCTAAAAGCGCTGGCTAGTATTTCCAGCACAATATTGATTAGGAGTGGTGATAATGGACATCCTTGTCTTGTTCCTGATTTTAGAGTAAAGGCTTTCAGTTTTTGGCCTTTTAATATGATGCTGGCTGTTGGTTTGTCATAGATGGCTTTTATCATATTGAGGTAAAGACCATCTATTCTAATTTTCTGTAAGGTTCTTACCATGAAATGGTGTTGGACCTTATCAAAAGCTTTTTCTGCAGCTATAGAAATGATCATGTGATTCTTATTTTTGGTTTTATTGATATGGTGGATTACATTAATTGATTTGCATATGTTGAACCATCCCTGCATTCCTGGAATGAATCCCACTTGATCATGGTGTATAATCATTTTGATAATTTTTGCATTGTGTTTGTCAATATTTTATTGAGAATTTTTGCATCTATGTTCATTAGGGAGATTGGCCTGTAGTTCTATTTTTTTGTTGGATCTTTCTCTGGTTTTGGTATTAGAGTAATTCTTGATTCCATGAATGAGTTAGGGAGAATTATTTCCCTTTCAATTTCATTAAACAGTTTGAATCAGAGTGTCAGCATTAAGTCTTCTTTGAATTTCTTGTAAAATTCTGCAGTGAATCCATCTGGACCTGGGCTTTTCTTTGTTGGTAATGTTTTAATTACATTTTCAATTTCATTAATTGAAATTAGATTCTTCAGTTTTATATCTTCTTGATCCAGCTTTGGTAATATGTATGTTTCTAGGAATCTGTCCATTTCTTCTGTGTTATCAAGCCTATAAGAATAGAAGTTTTAAAGTAGGTATTGATGATCTTCTGTATTTCCATAGGGTCTGTAGTGATTTCACCCTTTTCATTCCTTATTGCATGAATCTTTGAGTTTTTCCTTTTTTAAATAAGGTTGGTTAGGGGCTTATCAATTTTATTTATTCTTTCAAAGAACCAACTCTTTGAATCGTTGATTCTTTGTATTGTTTTCTTAGTCTCTATTGTATTGATTTCTGCTCTGATCTTTGTAATTTCCTCCCTGCTTTTGGCTTTGGGCTTGGCTTGCCTTTCTTTTTCTAGATGTTTCAGGTGTAACATCAGGTTGTTTATTTGTGTTCATTCTGTTTTCCTGATGTGGGAATTCACTGCAATAAATTTTCCTCTTGAGGACTGCTTTCATTGCATCCCACAGGTTCCATTAAGTTGTATTTATCTTTTTATTTGCTTGTAGATATTGTTTAACATCTCCTTTAATTTCCTCTGTGACCCACTGATTACTCAGGAGTGTATTATTCAACTTCCATGTGTTTGTGGGGGTTTTGCAGTTTCTTCTGTCATTAATTTCTAGTTTCATGGCGCTATGATCTGATAACATGCATGGGATAATTTCAATTCTTTTGCATTTACTTAAGCATGTGGGTTAGTATGTGGTCTATTTTAGAGAATGTCCCATGTACTGCTGAGAAGAATGTATATTCTGATGTTGTTGGGTGGAACACTCTATACATCCACCAAGCCCATTTGTTCACAGGTGTGATTCAGTTCTGTTATTTCTGTGCTGATTTTCTGTCTAGTTGATCTGTGCCTTTGTATCAATGGGGTGTTAAGGTCTCCTGTTATAATTGTGTTATTGCTTATATGATTTTTCATTTCTGTTAATATTTGTTTTGTATAGCTTTGTGTTCCCAAATTTGGTGCATATATGTTTAAGATTGTTATCTCTTCTTCTTGAAGTTTTCCCCTAACTAGTACATAGTAACCTTCTTTATCTCTTTTGATCATTCTTGGTTTGAAGTTCACATTGTCTGCAAACAAAATGTCTGCCCCTCCTTTTTGGGGGGTTCCTGTTGCATGGAGTTTTGTTTTCCATCCTTTGACTTTCAGTGTATGAGTTTCCTTTTGGGTTAGATGTGTTTCTTGTATACAGCATATGGTTGGATGTTGTTTCTTGATCCATTCTGCCAATTTGTTTCTTTTAATTGGTGAAGTGAGGCCATTTACATTAATGGTTATAACTGAAATATATTGGTTTATTTTTGACATGTTATCTTTCTGCTGTTGATTCTTAACCTTTCCACTCTGTTTAATTGTTCGCCTTGTTTAGTGTTTTTTTCCTGTGTCTATCTAGAATGTCTTTCAGTATTCTTTGCAGGGTTGGTTTGGTGGTGATCAAGTTTTTCATCTGTTTTTTGTTGTGGAAGTATCTTATTTCTCCATCGATTTTGAAGGATAGTTTTGCAGGGTACATCAGTCTGGGTTGGAAGTCATTTTCCTTTAGGATCTGAAATACTTCACTCCATGCTCTTCTTGACTTCATTGTTTGTGTTGAGAAGTCTGCTGTGATTCTGATAGGCTTTCCTTTATAGGTGATCTGCCTCTTCTCTCTAACAGCTTTTAATATTTTGTTCTTATGTTGGATATCTGGGATGTTGATTATTATATGTCTGGGTGTAGTTTTATTTTGGTTATGGCTATTTGGAGTTTTATATGCTTCACTCATCTGTATGTCAGTTTCCATTCTCATGTTTGGGAAGTTTTCAGCTATTACTTCTGTAAATAGCCTCTTGATATCATTAGTGTTGTCACCTTCTTTTTCATTTATTCCTATCAATCTTATGTTGTTTTTCTTTGCATCATCTTGCAATTATTAAATTGTTATTTCCTAATTCCTTGTTATTTTTAAAAGATCTTTCCTTTCCTGTTCACTAGCTGCAATCTTGTCTGTGAGGTCTGAAAGTCTATCTTCACTTTCACTGAGGCAGTTGTGCAAACTTTCAATGGAATTTTTTTACTTCCTGTGTATCTCTTTGAATCTGCTTCATGCACTCTGTTTCTTTTATTGTTCATTCAAGGTTTCCATATTTTTGCATTGTTCCTCTAATTTTTTAACTATGTCTTCATTAGATGTGTTCAGCATTTCTTTCATTATATTTATCATGTCTTCTTTTACCTGGGAAATTATTTCTCATCTGAGTTCTTTTATAGCCTCCCAGAGTTGTTTCTTTACTTCAATTGCTATCATTTCAGGAGTCTCAGGTGTATGGCCTACATTTTGTTCTATGTGTATGTCTTCTAGGCTTGCTTGAGATTGCATTTTGCTCTTTTGTTTTGTCATTGTCCTATATTCCCTTAGGGAAGCCAAATGCAAGGTCTCAGTTGTTTCTTAGATTGAGACTATCTATTCCTATTGCAGGGAGTTTCCCCAGTTGAGTGGAGGTCCTTAGACCTTACCAGATGGCTCCAGCCACTTGGGATTGTTAAGTGGGGCCTTTCCAGTCTAGGAGCTAAGCATAAATGCTTCCCCATGGGCTGGAGAGCACTTTCAGCTTGCCAGGTGAAGGTAGGCAGCTGAGGTCATCTGGGGAGTCACTGGGCAGGGCCTCCCAGTGAGTTCTCCAGTGATGTGAGAGGCAGGAGGGGTCTTACCAGGCTCCCAGCAAAGCACCAAAGCTTCCATGGGCTGGATAGCACTGGGTGCACTTTCCATTGCACCAGGTGGAATTCGGGCAGCTCAGCAATCGCTGGGCAGGCCCCGATAGGCCCAGAGGGACCTCCCAGTGCATCCTCTGATGACGTTGGAGGTGGGGTGAGGCCTTACCCCTCTCCCAGCAAAGCACCAAAGCTTCCATGGGGTGAATAGCGCTGCAGGCACTTTCTGTAGCACCAGGCGGCATAGGAGCAGCTAGGCAATCGCTGGGTGGGTCCCAGATAGGCCTGAAAGATCAGACTTTTAATGTTATATAATTCAACAATAACAAGAGAATAGTCCTCAAGGGAGGCATGATGAAATGGCCGTACTCTTTTCAAATGAATTGTCATCTCACTTCATTTGTTTTATTTTATAGTATTTTTTGTGACTTTAAATAATTCATAGGTTTGTTTTTCTTTGCCATTAAGTAATTTATCCACTTTTGTACATTCTAGTCCTCCCCCCATTTTTGTTTGTTTGTTTTTATTTTGGGTTATTCTTTCTGTTTTTGTTTTTGACTGGCTATATAGTTTAATCTGGCCTTAACTCTCCACGTACCCCAGGCTGGTCTCAAACTCTTGGTGATCCCCCTGGGTCAGCCTCCCAAGTGCTGGGATTACAGGCATGTGCTATCACTCCCAATCATAATTTCCCTTTTTAAAATAAAACGCCTGTCATCCCAGTTTGTGTTTTCTCTAGTAAAATGAATGTAGTAACTATTTCCTCTATCTCATCTTGAGAAATAAAAATAATGTAGTAACAGTACATATAGTGATTTTTTAAAAAGATGACTCAGGTGGTCTCATATCATTCTTTTTCTAATTTCTTTCACAAGTGTTATATCCTTTCTGTGTTCTCATGGTATTCTATGCATATCTCTGTGTTCTGGCATCTTCTCAGTTTCTTCCTCTCTCCTCCATTTAAACTATGTGCTTCTTTAGGGCAAATAGCTGGGTCCTATTTTTGTATCTTAGTATCTCTAACTGAAGGTTCTCAATATATACTCAATTGAACTTAATTACAGGTTAAGTCCTATTACTAGTTGTTACAGAGGCTGATGTTTAGCCAGTTATTTTTTTTAATTGAAGCATAAAATTAATGGAAAAGTATATTTTTATTTTTAAATTTTTATTAAAACATTACTACATAATCTTTGATAGTTATTTGATAAAGGGCATGGCCCTTTAATATGAAATCTCAATTTTCTCCTTAGCTTTTCTTGAATTAAAATTCATACATTTTTAAAACTCTAAAGTAAAAACAATTTAAATTGGAGGTATTTGGGAAGAACTTGAATACAGATTCTTTTTTGATTTTTACTATTTTCCCCAAACTTTGACTGACATGTTACCCACACCTAATTGAACAGGAGTTTTGGTTAGCAACTTACTTTATTTTAGAGTCTATCATAAGTATTTTAAATAGTTCTTATACAAATGATGGCTTTCTTTTATAGTATTTCTGATGAGTCACTAGTTTAACAGATTTGAGAACAAATATAAGCAATTAGCTCTTAGTATGCATACAGCTTTTAGATCAAAAATGTGAGGAAATCTTAAAAGTAGCTAACCAAGTATGCACAGTAAAGCTTAATCTGAGGATCCAGTAATATATTTTATAAAAATAACAGAATATTGTTAATCTAGTAAATCACCTAGTGGAGGGAATTTCAGAAAATCTATTCTGCACTTGTTTTCTTTGTACCAAAATTTCAATTATAGAACTTTTTCTCAGTCAGCTGTTATCTGGCCAGAAGAGTTAATAAACTTCATTTCCCTTAAAACTAGGTGCTTTGAAATGTTTTACTGTCTTTTAGGTCTGTGACCATCCCCAAAGAATTTCATGCTAATTGGTTTTTTGTATTTGTTTTAATTTCAGTGGTAGGAATGGGATCCTGGTGCTTCCACATGACTCTGAAATATGAAATGCAGGTTAGTAATGACAAAGTTGACTAAATGCTTATTTCTCTTAAATCAGAGACACTGAAGATTTAAGAAAAACACAAAAAGAAAAAGATTTTTTTCTTAACTATAAATCAAAAGATCACACTGATTAAGAAGCAAGATGAGTTTTATTTAGAAAAAAAGAAGTGAAAGCTCTACAGCTTTTTGATGAACCCTGTCTTGCCATATTCAATTTTAGAACAAACTTTTATATCAGTCACATTGAAGACATCTTAAAATAACCTAATCACCAAAATAACATATTCTTATTCTTAGATGCTTGTATTCTTTCATGTCTCCGAGGCATACATTTCAATAGTTTAGTCTCCCTAACTGGAAAAGTTTTAGACATACGTTAAGAATTTTTAGTTCTTGCCCTGGTTCTAGAGAGATTATGTGTCTAGTCTTGAATTTTTTTACTTTCTGGTGTATCCTAATTTAGAAACTACTAGAACGTCATTGTACAATAGAAATAAAATCAGAGGAATATATATATAATTTAAGATTTTCTAGTAACATTTTAAAAAAAGGTAAAAAGAAATAGATAAAAATTTTTTCTTTCTTGAGGTACTAAGGATTGAAGCTAGGGCCTCATGCACATTCCCATTGAGCTACTTCCCCAGCTTTTATTAGTTCTTTAAGACAGTCTCAGCTAGGCATGGTGGCTCAGGCTGACGCAGGAGGATACCCACGTTAGAGCCCAACCTAGGTAACTCAGCAACTTAGTGAAATTGTATCTCAAAATAAAAAAATTAAGGCCTAGGAATGTAGCTCAGTGTGTAGGTCTTGTGTTCCATCCCTAGTACCACACACTTACACACAAAAGGTTTCACCTGTGACACATATACCTGCAATCTGAGCAAAGCTGGGCAGCAGGATTGCAAATTTGAGACAATTTAGCAATACCCTCATCTCAAAAAACATTTTTTTTTTCATTCTTTGAGCAGTGCTGATAGTTCTTACACAAGTGTTAAGGATGAGATGCATGAAATACAGTCCCTGCTCTCCAGACAATATGGTACTCTCACTGAATAGGAGTTAAGGAAGCCTTTCCAAAGAGAGACAGAGAACTTTGACTCAATTCATCTGCAGGGGTGGGTTGTAGGTTCACTGACTTCCATCACAGAAAAAAAATGTTTAGGATGTGTCAGCAGGAGGCATGATGAGGTCTTTAGTTAGAATTTAAAGTACACACTCGAGAAAATAAAGTGTACATTAAGAGAGAGGCACTTTATACTCTGGAATATTTATGTGGTTTTGGCCATGGAAATCTGTGGAATGCGTGAATCTATAGGAAGTTCAGGCTTGGTTTACTACCGGAGGTTAAAAGATGCAGGTTAAAAGATAATGGCTTGAGGCTGGGGATATAGCTCAGTGGCTTAAGCACCTGCGTGGCAAGCACAAGGTCATGACTTCAATCCCCGGTACCAAAAAAAAAAAAAGAATAATGGCTCATTTTACTGATTAAAGGATGGCCCACTTTAGAAAGCACAAGCAGGCCCCAGTCTGTTGTATTTTTTAATGGGCGATATAATGTGTTTTGCCTAAAAACATTCTTTGAACCTTTGAATCTGTTTCTCTTAAGATCAGGTTTCTGTCTTTATCGACTAAGCTAATTTGTAGACTTGGAATATCCCTAAAGGACTGTTGATACGATGGGCCTGGAAGAAAAAAAAGCATAAATAAGCCTAGGCAGTACATATGTGGGTCACCTTGGGTAACTCTGATTGTGTCCTGAATTTGTGGTCTTCTTAAAAGTACAATTTTTAAACTGTGAGTTCCCTTGTCTCTTTCGTCCTATCTTTTTTTTTTTTATACTACCTAAGTATAAAGTTTTTAAAACCCTTTAATACTACCCATAGTTCAAGCTCATAAATTGAGTTGTAAGTTTTGTGACCTGGCCCTTACCTTCTTCTCTGGAATTATCTTCAGATAAATATCCTACCTCTGCCCTTTTACTAGTCATAATACTCTTTGCACATATCCTCAGTTCAATTTAGTCTTTTTGTGGGGAGGGCCAAGGGTTCCAGGGATCGAACTCACAACCTCGCACTTGTCAGGCAGGCACTTTGTGTTGCTGAGCTATATCCCCAACCCCTCAATTTAGTCTTTTAAATAAATAAGCTGCCAACATCCAGACCTTTTTCATTTCAGATACTTTTCATAGACTATATGAATAGGATTGTGAGGCAATACAGAGATCACAGATCTTTTTCCATATTACCCTCTACATACAAAGTGTGATCAAAAAATACTGTTCCATTTTCGTTATTGCCGTAAAACACATTGCCATTAATCCCTCTCAAAATATCCTCCCTTATTTCAGACACACTTATCCCATTATTCTTACAACTTTCTGAAGCAGATCTAGAAGTGGTTTTTCATGGGATCTTACATGTCTTACACTGTAATGGCTCTCTCAATGTCTTGAATTGATTCAAAATGTTTACCTTTCATGGTAATTTTGATTTTAAGGAAGAGCCAGAAATCACACAGTGCCAGATCCAATGAATAAGGTGGATGAGAATACCACACATTTTAACCACAGTGTTTTTAAAAGCTTGCCCTTCTGTTGGGTGGCCCTCAGCAGCAGCATTTGCCATATTTTAATCACACCTTGTGAAAATACTCATGAAAGATGACTTCCAGGACTGCTTCAAAAAATAGCAAGAATGATGGAACAAGAGTGTTCAAAACAAGTGGGAATACTTTGAGAAAGACTGATGGCATTGTGTAGTAAATTTTTTTAAAGTTTAAAATTTACATATATTTTGACCACCTTTTGTATATACATAATAGAAGGTCTACAAAAATGAGCCCTTTAGATATCTTGGTAAATTCTGGAAATATTAGGTAGCTATACTACTATTTGCTAACACATGAAAACTGAAATAAAGAAGACAAAAATACAAAAGAATTTAAGTAAAGCCAGTAGATTCTGTTTCAATAGTTAGATAAATTCTGCCTATCGTAAGACTTGTAGTTGATTCTGCTCCAGCATTTTTTAACATCTAAAGTGATTCAAGTAAAAAGTTTTGACGTTAACATAGCATAGAGATATGCTGTAGAATCAGTTCAAAATCTGGCTCTGTAAATTATTACCTTTGATCTCATTGTTCATTTTGAAATGCAAATGATAACATCTTAGAATTATGAAAATTAAGTTTTATAATGACTGCAAAGCACTTAACCACAGTACCATACACAGGTGCTACTATTTTCACTAATGTAATAATTTACCAGCATACATCTTTCACTTTGCATATGCTCTCTACTTACTTACTATAATGCCTTTTTCTATTTCATTTCCAGCCATTTCTTTTCCAGTTTCTCTGTACTCCTTTTAGAATCATTACTCTGTCTAATCAAATGTTTTCCATTACGTTTACCTTTTTAATCTGTGAATTCCTTGAGGACAGTTACTATATCTTATTTATCATTGTATCCTCAGCTCCTGACATATTGCCTGGCACATAATAGACATTATTAAAGAATTAATTGTGTATCTAGTGATAAATAAACTCGGTAAGATTGACTTAAAGATTAGAAATAATAGGCCAGGCATGGTAATACACACCTGCAGTTCCAGCACTTGGAGGGGCCAGAGCAGGAGGATGGCCATGAGTTTGAGGCCATCCTGAGCTAAATAGTGAGTTGAAGGCTAGACTGAAGTACTTAGCAAGACCCTGTCTTCAAAAAAAAAGAGGGGGGGATTGGAAATAACCTGTCTATAACACCTACTTTAATGTCTAGTATGCAGTTTCATAAGTAATGGCCATAATTACTACTGTTCTGCTAATAATAATATTATTTTTTAGAGACATACAGTTACTTGAATTAATAAAATTATTTCCCTGGCCTTTAATACATCTTTTTATTTATGTTAGTGAATATTTTATACACTGAAGGTGTTATAGAACAAAAAGAAATGCAAAAGCATACTGATGAAACCTAGAGACACATCAGTAATGAACACATCATTCTTTCCTAGAAGTATAGTATAATTTGTGATACTGAATGATGGCTACACGTGGCTATCTTCTACATTGAGCTGGGCATGCTATTTGGTATGTATATTAGGACAGATGGATGAATAATCTGTTCAAAGGCAACAAACTGTACATACTCAAGGACTAAATTAAGTGATGATAAATATATAAGAAAATAAGAGATGACAATCTTTTTTGCGGAGGAGGGACTGGGGATTGAGCCCAGGGCCTTGTACATGCTAAGCAGGTACTGTATCACTGAACTATATTCCCTACCCCAGAGATAAAGATCTTAATCATTCTGATGTTTGATTTTTATTTGTATTATAATTGCAGCTCCATCATGTTCAAGTCTGTTATGTCTTTGTTTCATATAGCTATTGGATGAACTCCCAATGATTTACAGCTGTTGCGTATTTGTGTACTGCATGTAAGTATTAACATTTACATTTTATTTGATGTATTTTAAATTCCTATGTGCCTTGTAGGAGATTAACAAATGTAATCTAGATATAAGAAATTGAGATAATGTAGATTATAAATTTTATCAGTGAAGAATATGGAATTTTGAGGAGTTATACATTAACTTCTATGATTTCAAAATCTAGTAACAAATTTAGGTAAGATCCTAATTTGATTTAAATTGCACAACTTGCCTTTCCTTAAAAAATATGTACAAAATTAGATAAAGATTTTATTTATCATGCCATAAGAAACTTACCTGAAAGTGAATGCACTTCTAGTGTATAGTGATTGTGTCATTTTAATCTTCTCTCTGCCTCACAGCTATCTGTTAAATAGGTACTTGTGTTCTTTCAATTCTGAAGCATAATAAATGCCGCAACTATGAAACGTAATAAATGCTGCAAAAAATATCTTTAGTTTGACTAGCTGTTTAGAAACATGGAAGAGAACAATGAAAAGTTTACAACCATTACCAATCCAAAATTGCCTTTCTGATCATAATTCAGTATTGAGTTAATTTGCATTTTCTGGATGACAAGGAAAAATAATCACTCTTGAAATATAAAAGTGATTAAGATAAGAGCATTATTAAGTGCTGATATTTATCTACTATACTATGCTAGACAGTATACCATACTGTAGTAGTCACTTTCCCCTTGCAGGAACAAAATACCTGACACCTGAAACTTAAATGAGACGTTTATTTTGGCACACGTTTCAGAGGATTCAGTCTGTGGTCTGCTGACTGCAAGATAGAAATGGCATGACAGAAAAGCTGCTTAACCTATGGCAGTCAAGAAGTAGAGGGAGGAGGGAGGAGCTGAGAAAAGAATATACCCTTCCAGGTCGAACACCCAGTGACCCACCTCTCCTGACCAGGCCTCACCTCTGAACAGCACAATCAGCTATGAACGCCTCAGTGGACTCATCCACTGATGATTCTAGTGCCCACATGATACAGTCACCTTCCAAAAGCCCCATATCTGAATATTTAAGACTTTGGGGGTACATTTTAGATCCAAACCATAATATGAGTCTCTAATTCTCAGCAACTGTGAATGATAAGTGGGTTTTGTCCTCACTTTGTAAACAATAAAGTGAAGCACTGAGAGATTTAGTAACTTTTGTAAGGATGTAAACAAAATTTGATTAAGAAGCATGCCAAATTTTAATTAGAGCATTCTTGATATCTAAAAAAAGCCAAAGCAAGTGTTTACAAAGTATTCGGGCTTTTTTTGTATTGACCTAGTTTGGGACAATTGCTATTTGTAGTTCATCTCTTTCATAATAGTAAGAAGTATACAGAGCAGAGGAACTGTTGAAGGTAGCATTTTTAGCCTTCTTATCTTAAGTTTTCTATACTTGACTTTGCTAACTTTGCAGATATATGGACCGAGAGTTTATTGGTACAGGGTTAGAATCATGTAATTTGCTTTACTAGGGGCAACAAGTGGATTTTGTATAATGATTATGATCAGAATAATGGTTAAAGAGTTGGGAAGCAAGTATTATTAGGTGACTTTTAAAATTAATTCTTTACAGTAATCTCAAAGATAATTGGCAGTAATTATTTACTTGAAACCATTTAAGAGCTTAGCTAAGTTAGTCAAGGAGCCTGAAAAAGCAAGTCTGCAATATTTCATTTTATTTCCACTTCCTGTTTAAGAGGGAAATTATGTCAGTTGCCTTTGTTGGTTTAAAAAATAAATCACAAACAGATACCACCTAGAGCAATCTGTTGGATACACTTGCTTCTTATCTTTCATTTTTATTTTCTGATTATATCAGAAATAATGTTGCATATTGTCAGCTACTTACTCCTATTTTCTTTCTCCTTTAATGTCTAACCTTGAAAATTGTCCATACATGTTGCAATACACTGTTCCTCCTCATTTATAATTCTGTAACAAAAGTGTAGAAAAACTCATTCCTAAACACTGTAAATTTCTGATTTGTAATATAACTTTATGAGTAATAGAACCAACTATAACAATAAAAGTAAATACTACATATTATATATTTACTATTCTGAATACACTTTCTAATGCTGTATATAACAGTATTTGAAATACTATAATCATTATAATTTTCTCTGGATCAAATTATTGATTTATCAGTATCTCCTAAAATCAACGCTCAATAAAAATTAAGTACAACTACAAATAAAACAATAAAAAAGCATGCCAACCAGGCCATTATCAGGTAAACAATCTCTAAAGGAAACTAAAATATCCTTGGTATATATCATGATTGAGAAAACTACAGTGGTCAGAATCTCCAGGAGAGGTTGGAAAAATATTTTGATTGGCACAAAAGAATGGTGGATATGTGGAAGGGGGACCTTCTATAGTGAGTATTTAAATAACAACATGTGGCTGGGGATATAGCTCAGGGGCACAGGCACCTGCCTGGCAAGCATGAGGTCATGAGTTTGATCCCCGATACAAAAAATAATAAAAAAAAAAAACTTAAATAAATAACAACATGTAATCATTAACTGTGCTTCCTAAGGAGGCTGAAAGAGATTACTATCTCTTTAGTTTTGCTAAATTAAGATATGGAAGTTTGGGCTTCACCTGATTCCTGGGAACATTAAAGATGTTCGCCCTGCAACATTCAGTCCCTCTAAATGTTAAATATGTAAAGAGTATGAATGTCATCTTTCATGATTACCTTTACTCATCAGATGATGCCCCCCCAAAAAGATGCCAGATGCTGTTGCTGAATGCCATCCAACAGAAAGGCAGGCTCATAAAAACATTATAGTACTTTCACCTACCTTATCTGGTATTGTGGACTTTTACTCTTTTCCAAAATCAAGATGACTGTGAAAGGTAAAAGTTTTCAATCCATTCAAGACATCAAGGCAGCCATAACAGCACAACTAAAGGCATGAAAGAGGACTTCCAAAACTACTTTAGAAAGTGGCAAGAGCGATGGCACTCAAAGCAATGGGGAGTATTTTAAAGGAGAATAATGGCTATGTGTCTTTTACTGTAATAGTTTTTTAAACTTAAAAATTTGCTGTATTTTTCTATCATACCTCAAAAATGGTGTCAGCAAACTCTTGGGAAGGTGTAAGGTTTTACTTAGAAAGTAAGGCTAGTTAGCCAGGTGTGGTAGCACACACCTATAATCTCAGTATTTGGAAGGTGGAGGCTGGTGGGTCAAAGTGAGTTCAAGGCCAGCCTAAACTACATAATGAGATCCTGTCTCCAAAAAACAAAACAAACAAACAAAAAAAAGAAAAAGAAAGGAAGGATATTTAGTTCAGTGTCTAATTCTGACACTAACTGCATGCCCCTAGTAAGTCATTTAATGTTTCCATTTTTTCATTTGTAAAAATGAAGAGCATTAGTATAATTGGAAGGAGTTTGAGGAGGTCTCTCTAAAGAGGAGTTAGGGATCTAAATTCAGCACAGACAAGTTCTTTACTATCACAGAAAGGAATTTTAGGATGTATCAGTGAGAGATACAGGTTGATTTATTAGGCAGAGTTGGAAAAATAAGAGAAAATGAAGAAGGGACTTTGCCCTAAGGAGATCAGTGAGGCATAACTATGATAGAGAAGATCAGACTGGTCTGTCAACAAAGCAAAGGGACCAGCTCCAGAGAAGTACTTATCACTGGAGAAGGCAATCCAGTCTCCATGAAATGACTGTTTCTACTTGGAGTAGTGTTTTGCCAAGGCTCTGGTGGAATTCAAGGTGACCATAGCTTTAGGGCAATGACTAGAAACTTTTAGGCACCCACTGGTAGCTGAATGTCCCTGTAAATCTCTTACTTTGATGTCCTCAGTCTTGAAAGCAGATGAGATATGTTATATAACTACTGTGTGTTGCTAGTTTTTAGATATTGAAGGAGACAAATACATAATAAAGGCAAAGATGCCAAACTTTATGCAACTTCCAGTTACCTGTTGGGCATTTGTAGGCCTAAGTAAACAGTAACTATTTTTAATAAAAGCAGTTGTTAAGACTCTGCCCAGAAGAAAATACCAATTAAGTTTTTAATGAGTAGCAAGCAGGTTAGGGCCAGAGAATTAATTTGGCCTCTGTCTCTCTGCCATGATCCACCTGTTTTATTTTCTAGTCTAATTTATTCTTATAGGCACTATAGAGAGGGTAGCCTATCTTTAATGATACATCTGGTTTTTGAGGTCCATAACATTGTTTGGGAAAGTGAGGGAAGGGTACATGCCATACTTTTAATAGGGTACAGGTTTGGGCCCAGGAGTACACCTGCCCATCGTTCCCATTAATAGGCATGTCCTTGACGGCTAGTGATGCTATCTTTTCATGTGCTAACTGGCCATTTCTATGTCTTATGTTAAGAAAGAACTGTTCACATTTTTTGCCTTTTTTTGAAGAGCAGAATATATTTATTGAGAGAAAGCTTCTGTCTGAGAGTTTTTTGTTTTTAAGAAATTGAGTAGCTGCCTTGCAAGTGCGTGGTCATGAGGTTTGATCCCCAGTACCAAAAAAAAAAAAAAAAAAAAAAGAAATTGAGTTGCTTTTTTTTTTGAATAGTACAAGTTCTTTATACATTTTGGGCTCAATACCAGATATTTGTATTTTAAATTGTGTTGTTTTCTTAGTCTGACCTTTTTTTTTTTCATGGTACTGGAAATTGAACCCAGGAAACACTGACCTACATCCATAGCCCTTTTTTCATTTTTGAGACAGGATCTTGCTATGTTACCTAAGCCTAGCTCAAATTTAACCTCCCGAAGTTCTGGAAATACAGATGTGAGCCACTGTGTCTGGTTTGGCAGTTTTTTCTCTATTCTAATCTCCATGTGTTTCTTCACGTTGTTACCATATTGTCTTATTGTTGTTACTTTATTATAAATCTTGAATTCAGTCCTCCAATTTTGTTCTTTGCCAACATAGTTTTGATAATTCTGTGTTGTGCACATTTTTACATTGATTTTAAAATCATCTCATCAATTTCTACCAAAAAATTTTGCTGGAATATTGATTGTGATTATACTGATTCTGTAGACCAATTAGGGCAAATTAATATCTTCACAAATGTTAAGTCATCCAAACCTGGATGTGGCATAATTTTCCATTTATTTAGATTTTCTTTAATTCAGTGATGTTTGTGGTTTTCAGTGCATAGGTCTTCCACATACTTTGTTAAATTCACCCTAGCTTTTTAATGATTTGGGGTGCTATTTTAAATGGTATAGCATTTTGGAGGTTGGAGCATAACTCAAGGGTGGAGCACTTGCCTAATACACATGAGGCCCTTGGTTCAATAACCAGCACCAGGGGAAAAAAATGTTGCTGAAACTTTGTTTTCCAGTTGTTCATTGCTAACACTTAGAAAATACAGTTAATTTCTGAGTATTCACCTTTTTTATTCCATGACCTTGTTAATTTTGCATATTGATTTTTCTGTTGATTCATTAAGATATTCTTGGGCTTATCAAGCATACAAAGTAGTCTAGACTTCTAACCATATTTAAACCTGCCTTACCAAAATAGACAGGAGATTTAGGTAGGCAGGTAGGTAGATAGATAGGTAGATAGAGAGCAAGATAGATGGATTTGTTCATTTGTGAAGCAGGTAAGGATCCTTGATGTTAGATATGATCCTGGACTCTATAGAAACAAAGAGTCAAAGAACTTAGTAAGGGGACAGATTAAAAAGTGGCTATTCATAATAATAAAGTAAGGTTACCCCAGTAAGAAATACAACAGTCTTTGCTTTCTGAACAAATAACCAGCTTTGAGGACATCTGAAGTGATTAACAGAAATTTCTAAACTATAAACAGAAAAAGGTAACTATAATTCAGAAATATCCCATTTAAGTTTTCCATCCCCTTTCAAGCCATAAACTCGTAACTTGAAGATAAAAACATATATCTCACCTAACATTTCATCATATTCTAAGCCATAAAATCACAGAATTTAAAAGTAAAAGAGAATTTTAAAATTATGGCAACTAGGTGCTTTATAGTTAAGGAAATACAAAGCATATCTGAGTCCCACAACCCAAGTAAACTGTAAAATACTCCTGTTGCCTATACCAAGATATAGTCCTCAAAAGTTGGATACTTATAGATGGCCAATTATTTGTTCATAGTTTCTGATTTACTGTCTCCTGTGCATCAGGCACTGTCCTAATGACTAGATAAATGAAAACATAGATTATATCCCTGCACACAAGACATCACAATACAGTGATACATAATAGCATGTTCATAGCAGCACAATACATAATATACCTCAATAGAACAGAGAAGGTAGCTTCTTCCTCCCTCTTTTCTTTATTCCTTCCTCTCCACTTACCTTTGCGTCTTTACATCTACTTTATTCTTTCCTCTGCAGATTACTTCTATGATCACTTATCCACTTGATTCTTCAGTTTGGTTGCCCACTAATATCAGCCTCAGATCTTGAACATATCTGATTTATAATTCTGTACTTAATTGATTTATCCTATGGCTCCCAAACTCCAGACTTCAAAAGAGAGCCTCTCATTATCCCAGCGTAAGTCAGGTGTCTTATTACTGGTCCCTCTACCATTTTGAGGACTATACGCAATGCAAGGTTTCTAAGATGAGAACATGGATGAGAAGAAATAATGGGTATTACTAGCTTGCAGAAACATGTGGGCAACTGGTAAAGCAGTTTTCTGTTTATGTTCCTAGTTATATATTCTAAAGAATGTGTCTTTCTCCTTTTTTTAAGGTTTGAATGCTTCAAGACAAAGAGCTCAGTAAACTACCATCTGCTTTTTATCTTAGTTCTATTCAGTTTAATAGTAACCACAGTAAGTCATATTTTGTCTGTAACAGATTGAGCATGTGAATTTGACATTTATGAAATTTGGCACAATTTGCTTCCTGTATTTGCTTCAAGCTGTTCAAACTGAAATGTTTCTGTGTACAACTGGAATATCTCATTTTTAGAGATTGTTGCCTTATCTCCTTTTCAAGTGTTTGTTCTTTGCAGTCAAAATAACAATGTGTTTTTCAAAAGGATAAGGTTGAAAAACATTTAGTTAGCAGGAGAAAAAAACTAACTTTTCTCATGAATATGCATGCTGTATCCTATTTGTTAAAAACAGAGATTGACTTTGCTCTATTGGGCCTAGCATGACTTTTTTAATGGTTAACCCTTTGCTAATAAATTGTGGTAGCCAGTCACTTTTGATCCAACTCTAGTGCTTTTTCCTTCAAATGAATTGCATTTTATATTATGAAAATATTTATTTCAATAAACATTTATTAAAAACCTACATGTCAGGCACGAGAAATAATATAAAGATGACTAAAAAGCAGTTGCTACTCATGAGGAATTCATTCTGTTAGAAAAGTTAGACAGTAAACAGAGAATTACATCAAAAGATAATTGCAAAGTTGGACGTGGTAACGCACATCTGTAATCCCAGCATTTGGGAGGCTGAGGCAGGAGGATTGTTGTAGGTTTGAGACTAGCCTGGGCTACATAGTGAGACCCTGTCTCAAAAAAAAATAAAAAAGAAAAATTGCAATAATAGAAATGAGAGCTATATGATAATGAGATAATGGGGAGCAAATCAAGACTGCTTGAGCATACACAATACTTCATAAGTAACTTGCATTTTAATTTATCAAAGTAAAATTTTTAAAGTGGGGTCAAAGAAAGCTTTAGAGAGGAAAAACTTAGTAAGATTTTAATTGATGATTAAGAGTTTGTCAGGCCCCCAAAACACTTAAATAGTCGCTTATATATTCAGAGGCATAAAACTTTGGAAGAACCATTGCAAATTAATGTTTTTATTTACTTACTCTGTGCCAGATACTGTACTGAGCACTTTACATTTCTTGTCCCATTAAATCACCATCTCTGGTGGAATTGGGAAAGGTTTAACACAGATTAAGTATATGGTAAGTGGGAGCAATCTTAAGAGAGGGTGGAATTAGAGTAAAAAGAGGTTGTCTAGAATGGTTGCCCAGTTTATGGCCCAGTTGTCAACATACACAGTATGTCCTTAACCAAAATAAGAAACTTGGAGGATGGGCAGTTTTTCAGGAAAGATAATGAGTAGGTCAATGCCATGGCATAGGGGTAGGTATATTCAGTTTAGAATATGTTGAGTTTGAGATACCCAGCAAGAATAACACCGGAGGCTAACAAGCTTGGCTAGACTAATGATGTAGATTTGGGAGTTAGCAAAATGTACATAGTTCTAGAAATGTGGGACAGATGAACTGACACAGAAACAGTGTAGACCATTAGTATGACTAAAGTTACAATTCTGTAGAATGCAGCTATTTGAAGTACAGATGGAAGAAATAGAGCAAGCAAAGGAGACTGAGAACAAGTAGTCAAATTAGGAAAGCAATACTACTTGCCTCCCAATGAATTAAGTATAGTGAAGATTGAGAATAGAAATTTGCAATTAGAAGACCGGTAATTTTAATGAGGATATTGTTAACAGTAAATTGATAAAGGCAGAAGTTAGATTTCAACTAGTTGACATATAACACTGAAAGAGCATTATACTCTACTGTATTTTCTTGAATTTCTATATTCCTTTGTTTTAACTGCATACTGATTAATAATGAAAGAATCCTTTAAAAAATCAGAAGAGAGAGAAGTCTTGTAGCTCTATTTTTTAAAAAGAGAATATTTTAAAAAGAGTATTAGTGACTTACCTGGTCAGCCAGGTTTACAGAGAGAAGTAGTGGCAAAGTCAAGATTAGCCCCCTTTTGTAAATTAGAAATATTAGTTAGAAGTAGACTTTGAAATCAGTCAGATAGGAGTTTTGATTTAGCACTGTTTCTTAGTAACTAGAATCTTGGGCGAGTTACTTATCTGCAAAATGAAGATAATAATAGTATACGTTTCATATTAGTTGTGAAAATCAATACTTGGCACATGATAAGGACTCCATAATTCTTTGTCTTGAAGAGGCATACCCCCACTTCATTCACATGTGTTTCTCCTAATATTAGTATTTTGAAATAAAGAATTCAGAGATTAGAAGCATTCTCCTTTACTGAGTTTACTAAGTTTAGAGTTACAGTATATAATGTCTCAGACACATATTTTCAAAGCCCTATAGCTACTTGAAAGGAAATAATCTGATTTTTTTTGTACAGAAAACTTAGTCTAGAAATAAACTTTGTAACCAAGTGTTAAAATTATAAAAAATTTTATTAGATCACTATATTAAATGGAATACATAGCTAGCTGGACCCATTCCTCGCTAGCAAAGCAAGCAAAGACATTGTTTTTGTAAACGAGATAAACTAATGCCATAAAGTTTACACATAAACAGTAATGGTAGGAAAGAAATTAAATGTTTGCTTCTAGTGTAGAGAGAAGGGATCAGAAAAGGCTTCAAGAAAGACATATACTTAGAATTGAATCTTAAAATATGAGTATTTCCTAGTGTTGGAGAATTTCTGAGCAAAGTAAAGAGCAGCATATTTAAAAATACAGAAGCATGAAACTTAATTGTCCACATGACATTGAAGCATAAAACCAGGGCTTGTGTATGTGAGATGCATTTAGGTAAGTACCTGAGGTGCATCTGTGGGCTAGATGTGTTCATGTATTTTAGCTTATCATGCCTCACTACTATTATTCTCCATTATCCAGATAAGAAAAACTGAGTCTTATTCAGTGCATATTGCATTTAAGTGGCAAGTATGAAAACTGGCTGCTTAACTCTAAGCCCAGTGTTCTTGCTACTGTAGAACACATCTGGGACAGAGACTGTCAACATCTTTGCCCCTTGTTAGTATCCATGCCTCCTGTCCTTCTTTGATGTGATACAAAAGCCAAGGAGATCAAACTAATCAACAACAGATTTGAAATATTTTTTTTTTATTATGGCAGAACTAACACTGCCTAAGAGCCACCTGTAGGTATTGGCCTTCCTGTGGCATGCACCTAATCTGGTTGGTTTTTATGTGGCTGGAGTCCGTCCAAGCAGGATGAGTGGAAAGGAAAGGTTTAGAATTTGCAGAGTAGTTAGAATGCCCCTCACAATAATACACTTCATTCACGTGTGTTTCTTCTAATATCTTACAGGTTTATCTTAAGGTAAAAGAGCCTGTGTTCCATCAGGTAATTTTTTTTTTTAATTATCATCCATTTGTTTGTCAATACATTACTGCTTTGGATTTTCCTTTTCCAGGAAATTATATGCACACACAACTTTGAAAATGTCTCAAGAAAATAGTTAAGTATTTAAAACAGAGATTGCAGCCAGGTGTGGTGGTGCATGCTTTTAATCTTTAGAGTCTGAGGCAGGAGGTTTGCAAATTGAAGCCCCATCTGGGCAATTTAGCAAGACCTATCAAAAAATAAAAATGGCTGGGGATGTGTGTAACTCGGTGCAAAAGACCAGTGTTCAGTTCCTAGCACCATAAATAAATAAACAAACAAGTAAAAAAAGAAACGAGAGGTTCTGGGCTAGGAGTAGAATGTAGCTCAGAAATCAGAGTGCTTGCCCAGCATGCACAAAGCCCTAAGTTCAGTCTTCTAGTACTGAAAAAAATAAGGAAGAAAACAAAACAAAACAAATCAAAAAAAAAACCAACCCAGAGGTAGAAAACTCTCTACGAGGTGCCGCAAACCTGTCATTTATGTTGTTTGATTGACTTTCCAAGCCCAGGGTCAGTAGTCCAAGCAACTATTTAAAGGATAACAATATGCAATATAGTAACAATTATGGATTTCCTACTGTCCTATCACTATTTTGTTTTGTTTCATTTTACTGTTCTGTTTTACTTCCTTTAAAATAAAATAAACGAATGAATGAGGTTGCAAAGGTGCCTACAGAAGCCAGGTGTAGCAGCAAATACCTGGGATAACCAATGGCCAGGTCCAGCTGGCTGTTAATACATAGTGATTCAGCATTTTAGAAGCAGAAAAAAAGTGAACATTGTGTACATACACACATGAAGTCTTTTTGTGATATTGCAATCTAGAAAAGACACACTGAAAAATGCGTGAATTTTCCCTTTTAATTTATTTTAATACAATTTTGGCACTTTTTTTCTTTTTTTTAGACAGAATCTCCAAAATTTTAATGAAATAAATTAAAGGGAAAATATTCAAGGATTTTTCAGTTTTTCCAGGCTGCAATGTAACTTACGCTGGCATCAAACTCACAGTTGTTTCCAAGTGCTGGAATTGCAAGTCTGTGCTTTTACCTAAATTTTTTGATGTGATAAGTTACTTAGTTTGAAGGAAGAAAACACAAGAAACTTTACATAGATAGGAAATAATAATTTAAGTATATGACATTATGAAACCAAAGTGAATCAAAGTTGGAGACCTTAAATAGAGTTTTTACTTATTAAATACAACTTTGTACCTGGTACTATGTTTGTTACTACCCAGACTCCTGATCTCATCAACAATCCTACAATTTAGGAATTATTGTGCATATTTTAAGAGACATGAACTGACAGGTATTAAGTAAGTTGTCCCTAGATGACAGTAAGGAGCAGAGCCAAGACTGTAACCTAGATTTATTTATCTGACTTGTATCATCATTCTTTTAACAAACTAGCTAACATAAATACATTTATAAGCACACTTTTAAGGAGTGCCAGAGGTCTGTAGTTTTAAGATACTGTATGCTTATATAAAAAGTACTCGTGTAACTTTCTAAACTCAAGCTATACAGTAATCATCTAACTGAAAACTGTTAAAACAAATTCTATAACATCATTGTTGGACCTTGCTTTCCTCCAGGCCAGCTGGAAACAAGTGTGCTAAAGTAATGCTATAGGAAAAGACATCATGACCTTCTTGTTTACTGTAGTTTGAAATCATGTCATTATTTACTTATGCTTTTACTTAGATTTTATTTATACAGTGAAAAAAAATGAAGTTGAGTTATATAAAGAATCCTTGGGTTTTACAAATTTCTCCTTTGCTTTTATAAAGGAGAAAAATCTTAACCATGAAACAAACAAAATTTGGAATTGTGGGTTAATTTTTATATAAGTTTATGACCATAAATTTTCCATTTTGTGTTTTAGACCTATTTGACAAAGTATTGTCTGCTGCTGCAATATCCAAAAGTTTTTCCTGTAACAAATTTTTTTTCTCTGTGTATGGCAATATTTACTGAAAAAAAAAGGAAGGAGGATGAAAATTTGGTCTATTCACACCCACTGTGGTTCATAAACATGATCAATTCATATTTAAGTGCCTGGATTCAGGGATTTGTTTGTTGGAGTCCAGAGCTTGGATTTGTCATATCTTATTTGAATCTAGATAAGTTATTTAATCCTCTACGCCTCCATATTCTTACCTATAAGATGAGGATCAGTGCCAGGATATAGCTCAGCGGCACAGCACTTGCCAGGCAAGTGCAAGGTCCTGAATTCAGTTCCTGATACCAAAAAAGAAAGACAAAAATGATGGTGATCAATAATAGTACTTCATTGAATTATAGAATTAAATGAAAAAATGTATGTAATGTGCTTGTCACACTGCTGAATTTATAGTAAAGATATTAACTATTATTAGTAACTAAGCCAAGAAGAGATATAATCAGCTCTGTGTATTAGAAATTTGTAATTCTAGCAAATGAAGGATGAATTAGAGTATTATAATTAGGAAAAGACAACATCTAGTATTTATTTAAACACTGCTTTTGTGTCGAATGATTAGTTGGGTTTAAACCTAGAAAGAAAATAAAAAATAATACAATATATAGCTTGCTGCTAATTGTATTTACTGAAAATATGTAGGGTTTGGTTTTTTCAAAGTAAAATGCTGGGAAAATTAGACCTTTAAAAAAAGGAAAAAAAGCAGAGTCAAGAATTACAATTTCACCATGACTATTATCAGACCATAGTGCAATGAAACTACAAATCAATAGCAAAAGAAAAACCAAATCTAAACATACGGAAATTAAACAACATACTCTTGAATAATCATGGGTCACAGAGGAAATTAAGGAGAAATAAGACAGTTCCTAGAATTAAATGATACAGCACAATATACCAGAGTTTATGGGACACAATGAAAGCAGTGTTACAAAGGAAGTTTATAGCAGTGAACTGCCACATCAGAAAATCAGAACAACCCCAAATAATCTAATAATACACCTTACAGTTTTAGAAAACCAAGAACAATCCAAAACCCAGAGTTTATTGGGTCATGGTAGCACACACCTGTAATCCCAGCACTTGGGTGGTTGAGGCAGGAGGATCACTGTGAGACCAGACTAGGCTACAAAGTGAGCTTCAAGGTGAGCCCGAATGCATAGCAAGACCCTATCTCAAAAAAAAAAAAAAAAACAGCTTGTACAAGGAAGGAAATTAGAAAGCTAGAGAGTAGAAATTAATGAAATGGAGACTGAAAAACAATACAACTGATCAGTGAATTGAAGAACTGGTTCTTTGAAAGAATAAATAAAACAGCCAGTCTTACAGTCCCACCCCTGCATGCACACCAGCTGCCATCAGGACGCTTCCTGCCAGTAATCAGCATAGGCAAGGAGAAGCAACAGCCAGCCCCGCACCAGCACACCCACTGGCCACCATGGGGTGGCCAGCACTGGCTAGGAGAACCAGCCAGCCACACCTCAGAGAAATCGTAGCCAACATGGGAAGTGCCTGGGACCCCACTACCTTTATATTTGGAAGAACTCAGGAAAATGTCAAGACACAGAAGCAAAAGGTGGTCTCTGGCTTCCAACCCATGCAGAGCAAGTCCAAAAGATGTAAACATGGAAGAGACGGGCAGTCGCACACCTGAAGTTTATGAAGTGATGGCAACTGAAGTAAAGAAACAACTTTATGAGAATATGAAGGAAATTAGATCAAAAATACTTTCTCATATAAAAGAAGAAATGAGAACCATAATAAAAGAATTGCCGAGCATATCTAAAGAAGACATAGATAAACAGAGGAGCATAGGAAAATGAGGGAAGTCTCGAATGAAAAATACAAAAAAGATTTAGAATGCATGCATGAAACAGATTCAGAGAGATATCCAGGAAATTAAAAACTCCATTGAAAACTGGCAAAACTGCTTGAAAGACACTGAAGTTGGACTTTCAAACCTTGAAAATGGGATTGCAGCTAGCAACTGTGAAAGGACCTCTTAAATATAACAAGAAATCAGGAAATAATAGCTGCAACACAATCCAAAAAAGAAATAAGAGTGATAGGTGTCAATGAAAACGCAGGGGTCAACACAAATGACATAAAAAGACTATTTGCAGAAGTAATAGCAGAAAACTTCCCAAGCATGGGAAAGAGATCTGACATAAAGGTAAATGATGCATAGAGAACTCCAGCTAGCCATAACCAAAATAAATTTACACCCAGATATGTAATAATCAATTTCCCGGAAATTCAACATAAGAACAGAATATTAAAAGCTGTTAGAGAAAAGAAACAGATCACCTATAAAGGAAAACCCATCAGAATTATGACAGACTTCTCAACACAAACCATCAAGTCAAGAAGAGGTTGGAGTGAAGTATTTCAAGTCCTGAATGAAAACAACTGCCAACCCAGATTGACATACCCTGCAAAACTATCTTTCAAAATTAATGGAGAAACAAGATACTTCCATAACAAAGAACAACTGAAAGAATTCGTGACCAAACCAACCTTACAAAGAACACTGAAGGATATTCTAGAGAGATAAAAATGACCAGGGTTCTCGGAACAGTGGCAGAGGGGTATCACCAAGTGAGGCAAGCCATTGAATGGAAGGGAAAAGTAGGGAGCCAGTGGCAGGAAAATAGCAAAGAAGAGATGAGCCAGTGCATGTTGGCCATAACCATTAATGTAAATGGCCTGAATTCACCAATAAAAAGAAACACAGGCACAATGGATCAGGAGACAGGATCCATCAATACGGTTTATACAAGAAACACATTTAACTTGAAAGGAAATTCACAGACTGAAAGTCAAAGGAAAGAAAACAATGTTGTATGTGACAGGGAACCAGAAAAAAAGCAGGAAGAGCTTGCCCAGCAACTGTAGAATGGATAAGAAAGACACGGCATTTTCATACAATGGAAAGCTACCCATCTATAATGAAAGATAACCCCAAGGCTCTTGTAGGTAAATGGATGCAACTTGAGATCATTCTCATGGATAAAGTAGTTCAGAGTCACACAGGTGAGTGAACATCATATTGTCTCCCTAGAATAAAAACTTGAAGGAGTTAGTGGGATCCAAAATATACAATAAATAATGTGAAAGTGAAAGGAGAGGAAACATCTAAAGTGGGAAAGTGATAGCCATTGTTAATTTCCTATTATCTTGTTTTGAAGCCCTGTATCATTTTCATTATTCTGTTTTGTTTGGTTTTATTCTGTTTTGTTTGGTTTGATTTTATTAATAGCTGATGGTATGGGCAGCTATTTCAAAGATAAACATATATTACGGTAGCCATTGTTAATTTCCTATTGCCCTGTATTGTTTACATTGTTTTGTTTTGATTGATTTTATACTGTTTTGTTTGATTTTATTATATCTGATGGGTGGTATAGGTAGCTACTTTGAAGATAACAAGAGACATTATCATAGCCATTGTTGATTTCCTATAACCTTGTTTTGAAGCCCTGTGTCATGTCCACTGCGTAGTTTTGACTATATTCTGTTCATGTTGTTTGGTTTTATTCTCTTCAAAATAAAAAAATAATAATAAAAATAAAATAGCCAATCTTACCCAAAAAAGGAAGGAAAAGACACAAATATATACAATTAGAAATGAAAAGCATAAAATCGTAACAGACACTGCCAAAATACAGAAAATTATTAGTAACTATTTCACAAACCTATGTGCCAAACAACTGGAGAACTCAGAAGAAATGAAAAGTTCCTAGGCACATGAATTGCCAAAACTGAACCAAAAAGACTTAAAAATCTTTAACAGTCTAACACCACAGTGAAATTGAAACAATAATAATAATTTTTTTAAAAACTTACCAACTAAGAAAAGCCCAAGACCTGATGGATTCATGCCCAAATTCTTCATGAGCTTCAGGGAAGACCTAACACCATTGCTCCTCAAACTTTTAATGAAACTGAGAGGGAAGGAGTACTTCTAAAATCATTCTCAGAAGTTAACATTATCCTGATCCCAAAACTAGACAAAGACCCAGCCAAAAAAGAGAACTGTAGCCCAATTTCTCTAATGAACACAGATCCAAAAGTCCTTATAAAGATATTGGCAAATAGAAAACAGCAAATTATCAAAAAGATGGTATACCATAACCAAGCAGGCTTCATCCCAGGGATGTAAAAATAGTTCAACACATGCACATCAGTAAATGTAATGCATCGTGTAAGTAGAAACAAGGATAAAAATCACATGATCATCTCAGTACATTATGAGAAAGCCCTTGGCAGGATCCAACACCCATTTGTAATAATAGTAATTTTTTTAAAAGCCTGAAGAAAACAAGTATAAAGCTGGGCATGGTGGTGCACACCTGTTATCCCACTGTTGAGAGACTGAGGCAAGAGAATACAATAAAAGGAATACTTTTAGGAAAGTAAAACTCAAAGAATCATTATTTGAAGACAACATGATCCTTTGTATACAAGACCCAAAAAAGTCCACCAAAAGACTCCTAAAATTGATAATCAGATTCAGCATTGTAGCAGGATACAAAATAAACACAAAAGTCAATTGCATTCCTGTATACTAATAATGAACTCATTGCAAAAGAAATTAGGAAAACAATACCATTCACACAATACTTAGCTATTAACCTAACGAAGTAAAAGATCTATACAATGAAAATTACATCAGACTGAAAAAGGAAATCAAGGAATGCATCAGAAAATGGAGGACTATTTCCTGCTGCTGGTTAAGCACAACCAATATAAACAAAATAGCTATATTTCCAAAACTGAGATACAAATTTAATGCATTTCCAATCAGAATACCAACATAACTTTTCAGAGCTAGAGCAAATAATTCTAAAATTTATATGGAATGAAAAGAGACCCAGAATAACAAAAGTAATCCTGAGTAGCAAAAGCAGAGCAGGTGGTATTATAATGCCAGACTTGAAGTTATCCTACAATGCTACAGTGATTAAAACAGCATGGTACTAGCACAAAACCAGACATGTATATCAGTGGGACAGAACAGACAAAGCAAAAACAACCCCAGGCACAGACAGTTATGTGATCTTTAACAAAGGAGCCAAAAACATACACTGGAGGAAAGATAGCCTGTTTAGTAAAGGGTGCTGGGAAAATGTATATCCACATATGGAAAATTGAGTCTAGACATGTGTTTCTCACCATGTACTAAACTAAAATAAAACTGGATCAAAGATCAAAATCTTAAAACAGAAGCACTTAATCTGCCAAAAGCTAAATTACATAAAACTCCTGAAGACAGAAGGTATAGGCAACAGAATCCTACTGGCACAAGAAATACTACCAAGAACCAACAGATGGGATCGTCAAATTTAAAAATTTCTGCACAGCAAAGGAAACAACCAACAGAGTAAAGAAACAATCTATAGAATTGGAAAAAACTGTTGCCAGCTACCAGGTGGAAGACTAACATCAAAATTAAAGAACTCAAAATTTTAAGACAAAATAGAAAATAGATAAATGAGAAGTAGGGAGAAATTCAGGTACTTCCCAAATTACAAATTCTATTGTTTTAAAAATATTTCAATATATATACTACTTGGTTTCATTTATACTACTAGTTTATCTTAGTTTATAAAAAAGTTTTATGTTATCTTACTTTTTTCATAAGTATCTTTTTTATTTATGTCTTATACTCTGAGTAACATTTAAGTTAAATATACATGGTGTAATAATTATTGCTATTATCTATTGGTTATGAAATCTTTTTCATAAATTATAAAACAGTCAATTAAAAATAAATGCTCACAGGTTTTCAAGGAAGAGAAGTTTGATGTACCTACTTACTTTGAAATTATTTATTGGATATTTGTATGTTTAAATTTCTTCATGAGATGGGCATGATGATAATCTCAGATGCTCAGGAGGTTGAGGCAAGAGGATCACATGTTTAGGGATAGCCTGGGTAATTTAAGAAGACCCCATTTTAAATTTTTAAAAGAACTAGGCATAATCCTATAATCCCAACAGTGTGGGGACTGAAATAGGATTAAAAATTCAATCCCTGTGTGGGCAGGTTAACAATTTAGCAAAATGCTACCTCCAATTTTAAAAGAAAAAGGTAATAATGGCGGGTAGCTCAATATGAAATTTCTGGGTTCAGTACCACCACCACCACCACCACAAAAATTTCCATTGAAACCTATTGAAACAGCTAGTATAAAAAGAATTTTGTGCCATCACTAAACATTTGTTTATATAGGTTTTTTTGTTTATTTGTTTGTTTATTTGTTTGTTTGTTTGTTTGTTTGTTTTTGAGAGAGTGTCTCACTCTGTCTTGAACACCTGCCTCAGCCTCTCATTTGCTGGGATTACAGGTGTGTGCCATAATACCTGGCTTATAATGGTAATTTTTAAAATAAAGAACTAACATTATACAGTTACTGCCTTTATCTTATTTTATTTTATTTTATTTTGGTGCTGGGGATTGGACTCACAACCTCTCATTTGCCAAGAAGGCACTTAACGCTGCTAAGCCAAACCCCCAACAATTACTGCTTTTAATAGTAGCTTTTCAGATCATTCTGAAAATTTATCTGGAACCAGAAGAGACCTAAATAGCAAAGGCAGTTCTGGGCAACAAAGGCAAGGCAGGAGGCATCACAATCCCTCACCTTAAATTATACTACAAAGCTGCTATAATAAAATCAGCATGGTACTAGCAAAACAACAGACCTGAGGTAGAACAGAAGATACAGACATAACCATATGCACATTCAGCCACCTTATCTTTGACAAATGTTCACTGAAAGAAAGATAGCCTCTTTAATAACTGGTGCTGGAAAAACTGGCATTCCACATGCTGAAGACTAAAACTAGACCCATGCCCATCATCATGCACTAAACTAAAGTCAGAATGGATCAAAGTCCTAAATAATAAGACAGAAACAACTAAATACACTGGAAGACAAAGTAGGTAGAAATCTCAAGGATATAAGGGTAGGCAAAGAGTTCATGAACAAAAACCAAACTGCATGAGAAGTATTTCAAAGAATCAACAACTGGGATCTCATCTTATTAAAAGTTTTTGCACATCAAAAGAAATCACCAACAGAGTAAAAAGAAAACCCACAAATTGGGAAAAGATTTTTGCCAACTGTCCCTCAGACAAAGGACTTATATCGAGAACATATAAAGAATTGATTCAAAGCCCCCCCAGATTCAAAGACCCAATCCAAAACTGGACATCTAAGATGAATACAAAATTCTCAGGTGAAGAAATAAAATGGAAAATAAACATATGAAAAAGTGTTCAACATCATTGGTCATTCAAGAAATGTAAATTAAAACAATACTCGTTTTTTGGTTTTTGTTTTTGAGACAGGATTTTGTTGTGTAGTCCAGGTTAGCCTTGAACTCGCTGTGTAGCCCAGTCTGGCCTTGAATTTTTAGTGATCCTCCTGCCTCAGTCTCCCAAATGCTGGGATTATAGGCATGCACCACCATGCCAGGTACTTTCAATCTTTCATGTAGTTCTTCATGTACCTATGTGTAGAAACTTAGAAAAATTGTTTCAACAGGCATGGTGGTGCACACTTATAATACCATTTACTCAAGAAACTGAGGCAACAATATCACAAGTTAAAGACCAACCTAGCGATTTTACCAAGATCCTGTCTCAAAAAAATTTTTTTTTAAGTTTAGTGATGCAGTTACCCTGAGTTTAATGCATAGTACTACCAACAAAAAAGAAAAAATTGTTTTGAAATTTGTGACAAAATTTAAAAAAATTTTCATACACTAAAAATAGTGAAAAAGAAGAAAAAAGTAATGATGTCTAATTCAAGGGAGCAATAGCTTGACAGTTTGGAATCTTGATTTCTTGCCACTTGATTACCCATGGAAAATTTTCTTCTGTCTCTAATTTTCCTCATCTGGAAAAAAGTGTTGAAACAAGTATTACCTCACAAGTATAATATAAAAATAAGGTAATGCAAAGCACAAATCATTAAACGAAGTAATAACAGTGTGATACTAAAGTACATATTAAAATGAGACCTGAGGAGTAAATTCTGCCCATGATAAACACAGAAAGCTTCTGAAAGGAAATGTTTCTTTTTTAAATTCATTAATTTATTTTAAATTTTGATACAGCATCTGTTTTAATCACTAAATTGCCTTAACTAAGCTCCAATTTTCACTTTCTTATCTCAGCCTCCCAAAGTGGTAGGGTTGCAGGCATGTATCACCAGGCTCAGCTTTGAAAGGAGGTATCTGAGTTGCACCTAGAGAGATAAGTAATGAGATAAAGTTAGAAGGAAAAGGGTTAATAAATATGTCTCTAAAAGTATCTGCTATAGCAGGAAATATTTCTGGCTAAACCAGATTACATTTCCTGAGGGAAAAAATGCTGGTTACAGATCTCCTTCACTGTGTTAAGTTCAAGGTGATCCAGACATCTCCAAGGAGAGCCAAATGCAAATAATATAGCTGACACATTCAATAGAAACACCATCTTAAGCAAGAAAACAAAAATAAAATATATCAGTAGATAAAAAAGAATGTTTAAAAAGTCAGCAAATGCTCTTTAACAGCTAAATTGACAAATCAGTAATTGAATATATTGGATAAGAAGTCATCTGATGTCTGAAAGAGTACTTAAAACCTCCCTGCCAAATTAGATGTCTCCTAAAGATTGTTTCTGGGCATGACACATCAGAATACTAATACCTCTCCTTTCCCATTTGACACTCAAGGTTTTCAAGAAGGAGCACACTAAACAATATAGAAAAACAAGAATTTAAATAACTTTCTTTAAACTCTATTGTTTCATTTGTGCCATTTTACTATAAAATGGGAGTGTAAGGAAACTAAACATATTTTAAAAAAGAAAAGGAACATCTGTTGGATGCTCAATATATCATATATTTATTCATATAGCTTAGATTAATTATAACTTACCTTACTAAAACATCTGCATTTTATGTGCAGTAACTGAGAAGGTTAAATAATTTACCCAACTGTTTCTCACCTCATTAATGACAAAGCTGGAAAATGAACCCGACTTTGTTTTTATTCCCAGGCTTATGGTCCTTTTATACTGTACTGTCCTTATAGCAGATTACTTTGGAATCTACTGTTTCAGAAAGATTAGTTTTTTAAAAGATGGGGGGAGAGGGAAACTGATGATGTAGCTCAATGGTGGAATACTTGCCTAGCATGTATGAAGCCCCATGTGCAATCCCCAGCACCAAAAATTAATAAATAGAATGGCCAAACACAGTGGTGCATGCCTGTAGTCTCAGCTATTGGAGAGTCTGAGAGAAGAGGATCGATCACTTGAGGCCCAAGAGTTCAAGGCTAGCCTGGGCAACGTTGCACTACCTGGTCTTCCAACTTAGAAAGCTTAAAAAATACCTTAAATTAAAAAGCTTCTATGCAGCAAAGAAAACAGTAGATTAAAGAGTAAACCAACAAAATAGGGAGGGGGGACTTTACCATCTATTTCTCAGGTTAGAGTAATATCTAACAACAAAAACAAGACTGCCTTCAATAAAGACCCAATCAAGAAACGGACAAGTGAAATGAATAGACACTTCTCAAAAGTGTCTCAACAGCTGGGTGTGGTTGCACATGCCTCTAATCTGAGTACTCAAGGTTGAAGCAGGTGGATCCTTGCAAATTCAAGGCCAGCCTGGGCTACAAAGTGAGTTTCAGACCAGCCTGAACTGCATAACGACCCTGTCTCAAAAAAACAAAAAGTATCTCAACAAATACATGAAAAGATATTTAACATCTCTGGCCATTTTAGAAACACAAAGCAATGTTAAGATTTTATCTTATACCAGAAAAAATTACAATCAGCAACAAATCAAAGAATAATAAATGCTGGCACTTCTGTGGTAAAAAAGAAACCCTTCTATAGTTGCAGAGAATGTAAACTAGTACAACCATTATGGAAATCAATATGGAAATTTGTCAAAGGACTAAAATTAGAAATTCCATCTGATCCAGCTATTCCCCTCCTAGATATTTACCCAAAAGAGCTAAAAACATATTATAGTGATACATGCATACCAGTATTTTTAGCAGCACAATTCATAACAGATAAATCCTAGAAGCAGCCTCTATGTCTATCAAAAGATTAATGGATAAAGAAAAGGTAGACTTTCAAGCTGTGCGTAGTGGCACACGCCTGTCATCCCAGCATTTGTTGCAAGTTCGAGACCAGCCTGTGCTACAAAGAGAGCTTAGAGCCAGCCTGAATTGCATAGTGAAACCCTGTCTCAAAAAGACAAAAAAAAAAAAGTGGAATCTCTACATAATAGAATATTATTTCTATAGAATGTAGACATTTGCAGGAAAATGGATTCAGCTGGAAAAGATAATGTTGAATGAAATAAACCAGACACACAAGCTTTAATACCATATTATCTCTTACTTGAGTAAGGTAAGGTATGAAGAGCAAAATAAAAGATCAATAGAATGAAATAGGGGAAATAGATCTCTTACAAATGGGAAAGAGTCCAGGAGGCCAAAGAGGAGCGGGGGAAGGGAAAGTAGTAAGATCTAAGATATGCCATATATAGGTACCAAATGCCCATGACGAATGTAAACATGTCATAAATATGAGCTAAGAATGCTAAGGATAAAATAGGGGTAGGGGATTTAGAGATGAAGAGAGAGTAGTGGCTGGGAAGGAGACAAGGATTTTAAAAAGACACAAACTATGTTATATACATGTACCTACTCTCCAAGATGAATGTAAATAAACCTCATATTGTGCAAACATGTACTAATAAAAGACAAAAAACTTGAAAAAGTATGTAAAAATATATTCCATGCAAATACTAGGCAGAAGCAATATGGTAGAATTGCTTTTAAGGGGAAAACATTTTTAGTGATTGAATACTTGATAGTATTAAAAGATGCATCAGAAAATTATAATTTAAAATTTGTATAGATCTCTAATGCATTATATAATGTCAAGTTTGATAAAACTGGAAAAAATAGACAAATCTGTAATTTTTGTCTATTTTAATACATAATTCTCAGGAATTGACAGCAGATACAGACATTTGAATAACACTTTTAACTGTTTGACAGAAATGGCAAATACTAAATACTGCACTCAACCAGGGCACAGTGTAGCAAAACCTGTACTCCCCATGGGTGAGCCAGGAGGATGGAAAATTCAAGCCCCACCCAAGAAACTTAGTGAGACTTTGACTCAGTATAAAAAGGGGAGCCATGCATGATGGCACATGCCTGTAATACCAGCACTCAGCAGGTTGAAGCAGGAAGACTACCTCGAGTTCAGTGCCAACCAGGGATACATAATGAGTCCAGGCTAGCCTGAGCTACATAGCAAGACTCTATCTCAAACAAAACAAAACAAAACAAAACAAAAGGGCTAGGAGTGTTCCCAGTGTGAGGAGTCCCCAGTACTGAGGCCATGGGACATGGGAAAGATGAGGACTGCACCCAATGATTGTAGAAACACATTTTTTCCTAATATCCAAAAAACATTTATTTACAAAGAGAAAAAAAATACACTGTATATTTGATCCATAAAGCAAGCATTAACACATTTCAAAAAATTAGACTCAGAATGTAATTTCTGATTATACTGCAATATATTGAAATTGTTAATATAATTTTCAGTAGCCCATGGACAAAAGAAATCATAAAAGTTAAAAAACATTTTAAATCAAATCATAATGAAGCTGGGTGTGGTGGCGCACACCTGATATCCTGGCACCCAGGAGGCAGAGGCAGGAGAATAAGTTAGAGGTCAGTCTGCACTAACAATCCAAGGCCAATCTAAACTACATGGCAAGACCCTATCTCTAAATAAATAGATAAACAGAATCATAATGGAAATAAATACATTAAAACACATACAATGCAATAAAATTAGTAATTGGAAGGAAATAGCTAGATTTAAAATGTGTATTTCAGGTGGGAAAGGCTAAAAAAAATTAATATATGTCAAGAAGATAAAAGCAAAGGAGTGACATCATAGTAGAGTAGAAAATCCTGGACTCTCCTTTTATCCAAAAGCACATCAATCTACCAGCAATTTATACAGAAATTTCCTTTTTACACAGTCAGGAACTGCTCTCTAGAAGAATGCAAAACCAGATTCACCAAAACTGCTTTGGAGATGCAGGACACTGTTTAGCCAGAGAGCTTGCCCGAGGTATACAACCGTACAGTCAGAAAGAAACCCTCTTCAATTCCAGCTTCACCCAGGAGAAGCTGCACTTCACATATCTGGTTCCCAGACTCAAAGTTTCTTATAGAAGATACCTCTCTTGCAAGATTTGGGGCTCTGACCAGTCTAGTACAATGTAACCACTTAGAGAAGAACACAGGTAGCAGCTTGGACTGGTAAATGCTATCCATCCTTCTCCCTATTCAGATAGGTAGATGGATGGTAGGTAGGTAGAGAGAGAGAGAGAGAGAGAGAGAGAGAGAGAGAGAGAGAGAGAGAGAGAGAGAGATAGGATGAACATAGATACAACTTGCTCTTAGCTCTTTTTCTGAGGAAAGAAACAGTTTATTCATGTATCTAGTGCTCCACCTTCTCCAGTATGCCCAAAATCTAGTATCTGTGTTGCCCATCTTCACACTGTGAAGTTAGGCACCCAAGGGAAAATGGAGGTCTTGACATAAACGTAAACACTTCCTGTCCCTGCTCAACATCAAGTAAGCAGACTAAAAACATACTTCCTGCTTTTTCCTGGGGAAAGACAGGAGTTGATAGAGGCCCCTACAGTCTCTGACTGGGCAGGTTGGTGAGAAGTATCAGACCAGTTTGAAAAGACTGGAAGAGGTACCTGCTTTATCTAGTGTGCAGACATCAACAGAGGGTCATAGAAAATGGAACAGGCAAAAATGTTCCAAACACAGGCACAAGATAATCTCCAGAAACTGACCCTAATGAAATAAAAAGAGAATTCAAAACATCTGACTAAAGAGGATAATAACTGAACTAAATAATTCACTAGAGTGATTGAACAGCAGACTAGTTCAAACAAGAAAAGATCAGAAATCATAAAGACAGGTCAGAAAACATCAATCAGAGAAGCAAAAAGAAAAAAGTGAAGAATGGTTAAGGGAATTATGGATATGCACTACCAAGCAGGTTGATATATGCATTAGGGGAGTCAAAAGTGAGCGAAAGGACCAGCAAGCCTATTCAAAGAATAGTGGCTGGAAATTTCCAAAAACTGAAGAAGAAAACACCAAGTTCTAAGAAGTTAGGAGGATAATTATTAAGCTGAATCTCCTAAAATGTTTCATTGCTAGACACATATAGTCAGGATTGCTGAAGTCTAAGGCAAAAAAAAAAATTGAAAACAGAAAAAGAAAAGCACTTGTCACATTTTAGGGAACCTTCATGAAACTATCAGCAGATTTTTAAATGAAATCTTAGAAGCAAAAAGGAAACAGGATGATATATTCAAAGGGGTGAATGAAAAGAAAAAAAACCAAAAATACTATACATAGTAAAACTCTCCTTCAAAAACAGAACTAAAGACTTTCCTAGCCAAGCAAAAGCTTAAACAGTTCTTCACCACTGAATCTGCCTTAAACGAAGTACTAAAGGAAGTTAAATTGCTTAACTGTAACACAGTAGCAAAGGAAAGTATGAAACTCATTGGTATGAGTAAATTTCTAGACATATACAGACTATTGTATTATTATAACAGGACAAGGCAAATCATTTTAATTCTAATATAAAAGATAAAAGCTGCCAGGCATGGTGGCACACTCCTATAATCCTGTTGTCCCAGCTACTTGGAAAACTGGGGCAGGAGGATCATGTGAGTCCAGGAGTTTCAGTCCAGTCTAGACAACATAGCAAGAGCCTTAAAAAAAAAAAAAATTAGGCTATCACTCAAGATTAGAATGTCCTGTGAAAGATTAAAGGACTAAAACAAGTGATACAAAAAAAAGGATTCAATTCATTATTTTAAAAAATCTCTTAAAACTAAAATTAGAAAGGATCTTGTTAATCTGATAAAGATTATTTAAAAATATTTATAAGGCTGGAGGATTTGCTCAGTGATAGAAAACATGTAGCATACATGAGCCCTGGGTTTGATTCCCCAGTGCCAACAAACCTATAGTAACATTACGCTTAATGGCAAACTACTGTAGCTTAACATTAGAGATCGGCATGAAATAAAAGTATCTTTTATTTGTTTTTGTTACTGTTCTTTGAGACAGGGTCTCACTATGTAATTCAAGCTGGTTCGAACTCACTGTGTCATCTAGGCTGGCCTCGAACTCCAGAGATCTTTCTGCCTCAGCCTACCAAGTGCTGGGATTACAGGTGTGTGCCACCACACCCTGCTACAGTGTTTTTTATTACCAATTCTATTCCTCAGGGTGTTGGCTTATCCAGTTAAGCAAGAAAAATAAAATTATTGAATTGAAAAGAATGAAGAAAACTTGTATAGAAGTGGAACAAAATAGATATACATATTGGTTGAAAAAGTATAACCACTTTAGAGAATAGATGCTTTTTTTTAGTCATTTTGATAATGCTATATGTACATACTCTATCCATATTACCTTGGTTATATATCCTAGAGAAACTTTGGAACTATATATTATGATATATGAGTAAGTTCATAGTAACAAAAATGTTCAAAAATGTTTATCAGAGCCAGGTATGGCACATGCCTGTAATCCCAGCACTCAGGAGGCTAAGGCAGGAGGATCCTTGCAAGTTCGAGACCATCCTGGGCTACAAAGTGAGTTCAAGGCCAGCCTGAACTGCATAGCAAGACCCTGTCTCAAAAAGACTGAAAAAAAAAGTTCATCAGGTAATATACCATAGGTAAATAAATGGGGTATTTTCAATCAATTAAAGGCAGGAGTGTAGCTTAGTGATAAGTATGTGCTTGGCATGCATTAGGCTCTGCGTTCAATCCCCAGCATGGAACAAAAAAAAAGAAAAAGTATAAATGGTATGTAACATCAAAAATGAATGATTCATGGCCATATAAAACCATGGTAACTGAATCATAAAAGACAAGATAAAGCAAATGCATACAATACTATTCTGATTAATGTAATTTAAGTTGGTGTTGAACTTCTGGTATTTTTTTATAAACAGGCTCTTAATTTTCCCTCAGAAGTTAGCATGACTTAATTATTTAATTGCAATTTTTTTTTATTATTTTACTTTTATTGGTACATGTTTGCAATACATAATGATTACATTCCTTTTGAGGAATTGTTACCTGTACATAACACATCTTAATTCTTTTTTTTTTTTTTCCATCCTCTGCCTCTCCCCTCTTTAAAATGTAATGAGCCAGGTGTGGTGGGACACATCTGTAATTCCAGCACTTTAGAGGCTAAAGCAGGAAGATCACCACAAGTTTGAGACCAGCCTGAACTGTATAGTGAAACTCTGTCTCAAAGGAAAAAAAAAAGAAAAAGTAATGAAAGGCACCTGTCTCTTGAGGGCTCACATTTTGCTTTCTTTAAGTGTATACTTTACATTTTACCTAATAAACTTTACTGACAGACATCCTGAAAATTATTCTTTTTTTAAATTTTATTTTAAAGAGGATAAAACAGAATAAAACCAATCAGAACAAACCAATATAAGAGATACAGGACTTCAAAACATTATAAAATCAGCAATAGTTACCATAATGCCTTTTGATGTCTTCACAATAGCAGCAGATAACTTCAGACATAGTAAAAATCAAACAGAACAGAGTAGAAACAATAAAAACAAAACAATGAATGCAATAGAGGATTTCAAAACAAGCCAATAGTAAATCCAAAATTGCTACCATAATGTATCTTGCTGTCTTTAAAATAGCTGCTCCTGCCATCAGATTTGACATAATCAAACAGAACAAGAGAATAAAACCTAATTGAACAAGACAATGGAAACGATATAGGGCTTCAAAACAAGACCACAGGAAATCAATAACGGCTGCACCCCTCAGGAGATGCCCCCTAGATGTTACGCTGCAAACCACTATCCCCAGGACCTATGATCAGACCACTAGCCCTAGACCTGTTATGTTAGTGAAACAACAAAGCATCACAGGCATCCAATTGTATTTCACCTCCATAGCTATCATCACAGTCTGTGTTTCACCAGATAAGTCGGTCACGGGGGGCGGGGGGGAGGATTGTTACTTGTTGTTGCCAGCCTGCTTGTTGGAAGGGGTTAGGGTCTGGCTGTTCCAGTCCCCTGGCGGCCTGCACATGGCACTGATTTCCAGACTAGGCTTGCTTGCTGGTGTGACCTTGTTCTCTCTACCCCCAGTCCACGAATGGCTGTGAAAATTATTCTTTTGTGATGAAAGTCATCAGACCTGCAACCTGCCCTGTGAATGGGACATATCCTCCAGAGCTTGATAAACCAGAATCTACCAGGACAGTTGCTTTTATCTTTTGGCTTAGAAAGCAGAGCCTCATTCCCCCAATACTTTATATAATGAGAAGTCCAGTGAAAGCAAACTTCCTTCAAAACATGGTAGAAGATAGAACAGAATCTGTATCATCATAGAAGACAGAACAGAATCTGTATTATCATGCACAGCAGCAAATGAATAAATGAGAAAATGAAGAAATTTCAGTTATTGCTAAGGAAATAACAATTCCTGGTAATGTGTTATACCTTTTTTAATTTAACTTTGTGAATTACTGTGATGATTAATATGTTTTCAATGTAATTTCAACACTATAACAAAGGACAACAGTAGAAAATCAAGTATTCAACTCTAAAATACTTTCTTTTCAAATCAAAATATGTGCACATATGATTGGATACCTGTTTTCCTTTGCTATTGACTGAGCCTTTACAGATTAAAATAAGACGGTGTTGCAGAAGCTTTTTTATAAAATAGAATTTCTGTGTTCCAAAAAAACTCAGTGAAAGGTAATAGATGTTTACATTTAGTTGAAAGTGCTAATTTGGATGGCAAAATACTTCCTTTGCCAAAAAAATGATTGTATTGACTTCATTTTTCTTTCTTGTTCAGGTCATGTATGGAATGTTGGTCTTTGCGTTAATACTTCGATCTGTTTATATTGTTACATGGTAAGTAGCTTGGATCATCATCCATCAACACTATAATTAAAGTATATCTAGACTTTATAACAGTTAATATTTAGACAAAAATGAAATAACACTTAAAACCTAACTGCTACAGAGATGTGGCTAGAAATCTGTAATGACATTTATTATAGTATATGGAATGCTAGTTTTTCAGGCAAGTTGTTAATTGGCATTATGTGAAACATTTTTTAAAAACGAGAAAAGCTGTGTGTGATGGCATCTTTTTGAGCATAGATAGCTATTACTAGGATATTAGACTTTGAACAGTCCTACAGTTTAAAAAATTTTTGCTGTTAATTTATTTGAACAACTTTTATTGTTCTGCAACTTACTAGGAAACCTGTTTTACATAATACCTTTCAGGGAAGGATATTAATGTCACAAAGAAATAGATGGCGCATCATTTGAGAAATGACCCTAATCTTTCATAAGAGTTTATGGAAATGAAATAACATTCATGAAAATAACTTACATAAATCCTGGCCATACAGCACTTCATCAATAGGAAAGTAGTATGATGTGTTTGTTTGTTGTTTTTTATTTTGTTGGTTTCTTCATTTTAAAAAACTTTCCACTTTAAGATAATTGTAGAGGGCTGGGGATTTAGCTCAGTGGCTTAAGCACCTGCCTGGCAAGCGTAAGGTCATGAGTTCGATCCCCAGTACCAAAAAAAAAAAAAAGATAATTGTAGAAATGCATATATTTGCAATAAATAATAGAGATCCTCTGTACCCTTTACCAATTTTCTTCTATGGTAACATCTTACAAAACTATAATACAGTATTCCAACCAGGATTTGACATTGATAGTTAAAGTACAAACCATTTCTATCACTGTAAAAAGATCCCTGTATGTGTTATAGCCACACCTACTTCTCTCCCACCTCACCATGCCCCCAACCTTCCTTAACCCCTGCCAATTACTAATCTGTTCTTCATTTTTATAATTTTAAGAATGTTACGTAAATGCAGTCATATAATATATAATGTTTCAGATTGTTTTTGATTCTCTGGAGATTAATCCAAATTGCTGAATATATCAATAGTTCATTCCTTTCTATTGCTGAGTAGTATTTTATGGTATAGATGTATCACAGTTTAACCATTCACCTATATGGTGACATTTAGATTATTTACAGTTTGAGACTATCATAAATAAAGCTGCTGTGAACATCTGTCTATTTTTTGTGTGGATATAAGTTTTCATTTTTCTAGGATTCCCAGATTATATGAAAATTGTATTATTTTAGTTTTTTGTCAAAACAGCTGACCTTTTTTTCTGGAATAACTTTACCATTTTTACATTTCGACCAAGAATGTCTAGGTGATGACAATGACAACAGTTATTGTCATCACCATTTTTTATTTCAGCAATTCTAACATACATGGATCACTGCTCTACACTTTGCATTTCCCTAGTGGTTAATAGTGTTAAATGTACCTTTATGTGTTTATTTACCGTTAAAATATCCTCATTAGCAACAGATCTACTAATGTCTTTGCCTATTTTCTTACTGTTCACAAAAAGAGTTAATAAAGATAGTTTGCAGGGTCACTTAGTGATACTCTGTTTTATTCAGGTTATTGCTGATGTGCTCTTTGTCTCATCAGCTTTACTAGACATTTCTCAAATTTTTTTAAACAGAAAAATAAGAAATAACAGAAAAAGTTTCAAAACAGGCTAGTAGGAGAATAACAATAAACACACTGCATATTGTTATATTCACAGTAGTTGTTCAGAGCAACCTTGCAAATTTTATCGCTCTTTATAAAAACATTTTTGCTAGGCATGCTGGCACATCCCTATAATCCCAGCACTCCAGAGGCTGAGGCAAAAGGATTGTTGCAAGTTCAAGGCCAGTTTGGGGTACATAGTGAGTTCAAACCAGCCTGAACTACATAGAGCCTGTCTCAAAAACAAATGAACAAAAACCCATATTTTTTACTGTATTTTTTCATCTTTTAAGTCTCACTAATTCTGTTTATTATTTTCTTCCTATTGACTTCTGTGGGCTTGTTTTGCTCTTCTATTTCTAAGTTCTTAAGGTAGAAGTTTATATTATTGATTTCAGACTTTATATATTCCTTATGACAGTTTGGGTGCTATAAATTTCCCTTTTGGTATTGCTTTAGCTATATACCACAACTTTGTTGTACTTAAATTTTTTAATTTTCAGCCAGGCCATGGTGGCTCATGCCTATAATCCCAGCACTCCAGAGGCTGAGGCAGGAGGACTATTGCGAGTTCAAGACCAGCCTGGGCTACAAAGTGAGTTCAAGGCCAGTCTGAGCTGCATAGCAAGACTCTGTCTCAAAAAGACAAAAAAAAAAATTTTTTTTTTAATTTTCATTTAGGATATATATGTGTGTGTGTGTATATATATATATATATATATATATATATATATATATATATATTTTATGTCTCATGAAATTTTTTTCTGGTTCTCTTGATTACTTAGAAGTATACTGTTTAACATTCAAGCATTTGGATATTTTCTTGTAAACATTCTTCTTGAGTTCTCATTTGATAGCATTATACTCACAGAATATATTGTGTATGCTTTCATTTCTTTTAAATTTTTGAGGTTTATTTTATGGACCAAGCTATACCAAGCATATTTATGGAAGGATATCTTGGCATATGTTGCATGAATACTTGAAAAGAATTGGTATTTTGAGCCAGATTCTGGGAGGCTGAGGCTGATTAAAGTTAAGCAAGCCCACCCTAGGTGACTTAGCAAGACGCTGCCCCAAAATAAAATGAAAAGGGCTGAGTATGTTGCTCATTGTGAAGGCCTTGGGTTCAAACCCCAATACCACCAGAAAAAAAAAAAAAGTATTGAGCTATTGTTCAGAGAAATTTCCTATAAATGTTGACTAGGTCCTGTTACTTACTATGTCAGGGTTCCTCAATACCACCCTCATGTGGTCCTGGTTCAGAAACGGAACTAAGTTTCAGTTTCTGTTCAAAACTCGGTAAAGCTATTATACTTAATGGTTCTGATTAGAGATTAAACAGGATGGCTCAGGATACCAGGCAGACACAAACTGGTGTTCACTCTAAATCATACTAGCACAAACTATCTAGCATAACCCAAAGTGTCAGGTATACTGTGCAGCATTTTTCAAGGAATCAGATGTTATCTCCCACGAGTTGGTTAAGGGCCAGTTCTTTCTCTGGAATGTACAGTGTTTGTGCTCCCAAAACCCAGTGAGGTAACTCTTCATGCACAGTGGTATTGTTGAGTTCTTCCATATTGTTACTGGTTTTCCAATGTAATTCCATCAGTCATTGAAAAAGGCATGTTGAAGTCTCTATACATGATTTAGCATTTGTCTCCATCTTCTTTTATGAGTTTTTGTGTCCCTTGATTCTCTATTGTTTGCTGCATAGAATTGCTATGCCTTCTTGGTGGATTGACCTTTTGGTCATATAATGTCTCTATGTGTTTGGTAATTTTCTTTGCTTAGAATTTAGCATTAAACCAGAGAGTGAGAGTGGGGAGCACTCTGAAAGTTCATGGCAGGAGGCTTTCGAGTTCAAGCCCAGCTTGGATAAAAACTTAATGACTTAACAAGACCTATCTCCCCAACCCACACCCCATAAAAGGGCTACAGATGTAGCTTAGTGTGGAGGCCCTGGGTTCAGTCCCCAGTAATAAATAGGGATGGTAATTAGCTCAATGCCATAGCAGTGGGTTTAATTTCCAGTACCACCAAAAAAGAGAAAGTGAGAAATTAAGATATATTCCTTCATCTGCCTTGCCAGCACTTCTTTTTCTATGTCTCTATTTAGTATTTATTTCAGTTAGCATTGTTCATTGTTTATTTATCTATCTGCTAAATCACATTGTAAACTTCTAAAGTCTCGGTGGTAATCCCTAGAACCTAGTATTTTGCTTATCCAAACTGTCAACTAGAAAAATAATTTTTTGAGACAAGGTCTCACTGTGTTGTCTAGGCTGGCTTCAATCTCACTAGGTAGTCCAAGCTGACCTTGAACTCATGACAATCCTGCTGCTTCAGCTTCCTGAGTGCTAGGATTACATCAACTAGAAATTTTAAAAACTGCTATTTGGTTTTTTAATATGCCTGAGAAGATATCCAAAAATTCCTCCTGTAAGAAAATACATAGAAATTGTAATTTTAAAAATCTAGATAAAATACAATTCTTTAAATGTTGAGCTGAACTCGAATATAAAGAAAATTCCAATCCAGTTGTGGTGGCATACATCTGTAATCCCAGCTAAGGCAGAAGGGTGGCAAAATTGAACCTAGCCTGGGCACTGAGTGACTCAGTGAGACCCTGTCTCAAAAAGGGTTACCGTGTAGCTCAATGCAAAGGCCCTGGGTTCAATCCACAGTAATATGAAAAAGGAAGAAGAAAGGGGGGAAGGAGGAAAAGAGAAAGGAGAGGAAAACAAAAGAAATTTTCAGAGCATCACATCTAAAGAAGCAGCTGCAGGCTACAGTGACAAGTGAATGCTCAAGTCGTAGTTGACTTGATAGCATTTGAAGATACTAAGAAATCACAGTCTTCATCTTCAATAGCCCCAAAACTGTTTCTGTTGCTATGCATGCATACATATAAGCCCACTGCCATCAAAGAGGTATATAGTCAGTGAATGGCAGGGCTAGAAAAACAGTTTTGCTCTTCAGTAAAAGAAGATAGCAATGCCACTTGTCCTTTGGGCTTCAGTTTTAGGTAGAAAAAAAAAATGACTTTTCTGAGAAGTAAAGGATGGTATCCCTGAAATGCCACCATGCCCTTTGGAGCCTGGCTGTTCCCAAGTTTCCTAATTGCAGGGACAAAGTGATGCCAGTTTTTCAGATTAACTGTAAGTACTACTTACTGCATGCCTCTCCAGCCAAAGTGAGCACAATTCCAAACCTGTTTTTATCCAAGCTGGGCTTGAACTTGAAAAAGAACAAAATATCAGTGACACATCTTTATGGAGTATCCATTTTCCTGTGAGATTTGGACAAAACAAATTTAGGTGATTTTAAAGAACCATTTCCGATGCTGGTTCTGGGAGAATCCAATAAGAAGCCAATAGCCAGCCTTTCTGGTGAGCCATGCAAGCTGCATTGTTTCCAGAAAGAGAAAAGTCAGTGCCTCCCAAAAATCAGCTATGCTGGGACTGGGAGGATCCAGCAAGACGCCAACTAGCCAACCTTTTTGGTAAGCCATGCAAGCTACGCAGCTTCTAGAAAAAGAAAAGTCAGCACCTCCCATGAGCCTGCTAGCGTGCTGGCTGAGAATCAACTTTCCTCCCTGCCTCAGGAAACCCACTGGTTTGGAGGACAGGCTGAGTTGGTAACAACTAAGATACATAAAGCAACTAAATGCTTGTATTGTCTGGTGGATTTTGCAGGCCTGGGGCCAGCAGTCTGAGCATCTCTTGGGAGGAAGACAGTATGCAATAGAGCAAATATGGGGGATTTCCTTCTATCTTGTCTTTAAAATCCAATATTGTTCTCACTGTTTTGCTTTATGTGATTGTTTTGCAAAATATTCTATTTTGATTGGTTTTATTCTGTTTTGTTTTTGGTTTGATTTTGCTATACCTGATGGAATGGACAACTATTATGAAGATAACAAGATATAGTATGGTAGCTATTGTGGTTTTCCTAGTATCCTGTTTGAAGTTCTGTACCAATTTTGCTGCTTTGTTTTGATTGGCTTTGTTCTGTTTTGTTTTGTTGGATTTTACTATCTTTAAAATAAAAGAACCATTTCCCCTTCCTAACAAACATGGAAAAAAAAAAAAGTCAGAGAACAACAGTAGAGGAAGAAGAGCCCCCAAAACAGTCCAGTCTCTAATTTTCTCAGTCTCAGTAAATGACAAGTCTCCTTAGAAAAAAATTACCATTTAATGATCCAGAAGATCATGACTTTTCAGTGTATGATGATCATTTATAGAGTGTGGGGCTGAGCTGAATGTCTCTTGAGATGAAATAAAATATTAAAATTTTAATCTGTTATTTTATTTAATTACTATATGACTTTCTGGTTATGGTTTATAATGAAGTATACTAATAGAACTATATAATTTATGAATAATTATTCATAGGACCAGGGATATGGCTCAGTGGCACAGCACCTGCCTGGCAAGTGTGAGGTCCTAAATTCAATTTCCAGTACCAAAATAATTAATTATACATAAAAAAGAAGTACATGTATTCTAATTGTAGGCCATTCAGAATTTCTATAGATGAAGGTTAAATATACACACATAATCAATAATCCCAAAATCACCAGAAGAAAAAAACCACCATAAGCAAAAAACAGAAAAAACAAAAGAATCCTCTCAATTCAGATGCTGAAGTACAATAGAACTATTTAGAAAGTTATAAAAGATAAAATGAAAATGAGGTCAAGTAACAGATTATTATTAAAAATTGAAAGGCAAGATATGAAAGAAGAACTGGCATGAAAAATAAAATCATCAAAACAAGAAAAAAACTCAAGAGAGAAGTTAAAAGAAAGATCAACACAGGTTAAAAAAATGAATAAACAGAAAAGCAAGTCTAAAAAAAACCCCACAAAACATCAGTGAAATAACATATGTCTGATTGCAGTTTCAAAAAGAAAGAACAGAGTAAGTTTCTTCAAAAGAGATAACAAATGAGAATTTCCTATAATCAATAAAACCCATGAATCCATCTTCAAGAACAATAGATTACAGCAGACAAATGAAAGAAATCTTTCTCAGGTGCAGCATATATGAGAGATAGCCCTCTCCAACATCACTCTGGCCCTCATAAAGTCAGCCTTCCTATGGTATAGATACTGATTATTTCCTGTATCTCCTTTGGTATAGATACTAATTGTTTCCCCTATCTCCTTTGCAGTTAAGGTTTCAGATAGCATTCTGGTGCTGCCAATCACACGTATACATATGAGACTTGAAAACCAGATTCAGAGAGGAAGAAGATATATGTAAAACATCCACTTTTAGTGTCGATCTAGAATATGCCTCATGACTGGAGCAAACCATGTGATGGCAGTTACTTTATCCGTGATATTGGTACTATAATTGGTTGAAGGCTTTCAGTCATTCCAGGAGAGATTTTGCTGTTAGCATTTTTGTTGTGAATGAAACTATAAAATTACTTTCCGCTTAAAAGAGAGTTTTGTTAAATGCACATGAATCCTGATTGATATTTATGGAAATAAATCTGATGTTGCTGAAACCCCAAGTTCATAAAAGCATCTAGAAATAAAAGACATGTTATTAACAAAGTAGTAATAATTGATCTACTGTAGACTTAGCAGCAGCAACAGCAGAAACCAAAACTCAGTGGACTGTTATCTTCAAAATGGTGAAAGAAAGAACCATCAATTTGGAATTCTATACCCAAATATCTTTCAAATGCGAGGTGAAATAAAGATATTAAGAGTGTCTGGCAGTTTGGATATGCCAAAGAAAAGCCTAACTGCTTTCTTCAAATGAAAAAGAAAATATTCTCAATAAGAAAAAAATACCATGTAGTGAGATCTATTATGAGTTTTCTATTTTATTAATTGTGAAAAAAGGAAAACAATTCAAGTTAATTTTGCTACAAAAGTTAACAGCCACAAAGCAAACAAATGCTTAGTAGAAAAAGCACTATGTTTATGTATGTATACATAGACTAGTATATACAGTATAAGGTTTGATTCTATTTAAAGTTTAGGACACCCACTGAAAGTCTTGGAACATACTCCATGAAGATTAGGGGGGACTAATGTGTACCTCATTAAAAAGACCTAAAAGATATTCTTCAGAAGTGTATGTTGGTTACTTTTCTCTCATTGCTGGGACAAAACACCCAATACTCAAAGATAAGGAAGAAAAGATTTATTTAGCTTATAGTTTGCAGAGGTTTCAGTCCATAATCAGTGGGCTCCAAGACAGAGTGGGCAACAGTTCATGGCAGCAGAAGACAGCAAAAGCAACAAGAGCAAGAAACGGAACAGAACAAGCCTCTTTTCTTCCCTTACATTGTACGTAGGCTCCACACCCTAGGATCGGTCTTTTATACCCACACCATCTCCATGCACTGCTCTTACACAGGAGCAGGATGTTTACAAAGTGAGGACCCTTGCCCCTTTCTAAATCACTTAATTAAATTTTTAAACTTCTCAAGTTGACACAATATATCAACCATTACAAGGAGCAAGAACTGAGATGCAAGAAAGAACAGGAAGGAAGAAAAAATGATAAAGCAATAAGAATATTTGAACAAAATATTGCAACTACTTAAAATAATGTATAATTTGAGAGACCAAAAAATACACAAAATGAAACTAAAATGATAGGCAAAATAACATGTAAGATAGAAGGGGATGACCAAAGTTTTCTTAAAGTTCTTATTATTTAGGTGTTACATGTGCATTTTCAGTAACCACTAAAAAATTTTTAAAGTAACTGATTTTGTAATATCTTCCAAAAACATAGAAGAGTTAATGGGATTCTAAAAACTGAATCCAAAAGAAAATTGGATTAGAAATTTTAATAATACACAAAAATTTAAGGTATTATTTAAAGCAAATATGTTCTCTATAGCAGTAATAAAATAATTTTTTAAAAACTTGACAGAATTACAAAGATAATACTTCTTTATGTGGAGATTTTTCTAACTCAGTAACAGGAAAAACAATCTCAGTGACTCAGACTAAAAAAATGAATAAGGATATAGATAAAATTTGAGTAACACAATAACCAAATGATCTCAAACTCTTAGTAAGTAAAGAATGCATAGGGAGCCAGGTGCAGTGGTGCACCCGTAATCCCAGCTACTTGGGAAGCTGAGGCAGGAGGATTACCAATTCAAGGCCCATCTGGGCAAGACACTGAAAATAAAGTGAAAGCCAGTGTATTAGTCAGGGCTCAGTAACAGACTAAATACAATAAATATATCATATACAAAGTAGGCTTACAGTGGCTGCCCATAAGATCAGGTATGGAAGAATGAAGAAGGGCTGTCTGTGCAGTGTACAGCTGAATGATCCAGACAAAGGTGGAAGACCTGGTGCCAACTGCAAGGTCTCGTTGATAGCCAAAGGGTCTGAATTGGAAGGCTGAAGAGTGCTCTGGGAGGCTGATGGGTCTGGAAATGATAATGAAGATTAGAGCTCCTGCCAAGAAATGGAAGTGAGACTTCCTTCTTACCCTTTTTATTCCATGCAGGCAGCAAGCCGATTGACTGGTACTACTTACACCCAAGATGGGTTTTTTGTCTTCATTAAATCCATTCAGCCACACCTAGAACTATATTAATTCAATCAGTTGGGCATTTCTTACTTAAATTGATACAAAAGTTAACTATCATAGTCAGTAGCTTCTCAAGCATTCATGAATTATTGTTAAATATAACAGATATTAGCTTTAGAGCAAACTCAGCAAACTAAACAGTTGATGTTGTGCACAACATTCTCTGGGTTCAGGGGTAATTAACTTTAATAAAACAATTCATCATAGCCCATGTGTTTGAGAGCTTAAAGCCACACTGTGAGCTAGGTTCAGTGACATACACTTATAGCTCCAGCTACTAGAAACACTGGGACAAGAGGCTCACTGAACCTAAGAAGTTCAGGGCCAGTCTAAGCAACACAGCCAGACTTTGTCTCAAACAAAAACCACCATACATCTGAATACTCAAGAGGTTAAAAAAAAAAAAAAGGGAAATAATACTGGAAATATAAAAACACATAGAATTAAGTTACAATGAAAACACTACACATCAGATTTAGACATAGCTAAAGTGGTTCTTTGAAGAAACTTATAATCTTAAATATTCACACTAGAAGATTGAAAATTAATGAACTAAACATCTAACTTCAAAAACTAGAAACCAGCTGGGCATGCTAGTACATGCCTATGAACCCAGCACTCCAGAAGTCTGAGGCAGGAAGATCACAAGTTTGAGCCCAGGATTTTGCCAAGTAACTAACTTTAAAAAATAACTAACCAAGTAACTAATTTTAAAAAATAAAAGATAAATGGGCATGGGAGGCAGCTCAGTATGAAGGCACTGGGTTCAATCCCCAGAACAAGAGATGGAGGGAGGGAAGGAAAGAAATAGTAAACCTTAAGAGAAATAAAGAATAGAAATAATCAGGGGCAGAAATTAATTAGTGAAAGAGATAACACACAGTTTTGAAAATAACCTGGTGTCTAATTTTGCTTCCTTCTGAATCTACTAAGATTACAACAAAAATATTAAAAGGCATAAGCTAAAAAAGACTCAAACATTTTTAGAAGCTGGGAAGCAGACTGCTGCTAGCTTCCTTAAATTGACCCAGGAAAACCAGTCCTAAAGCAGGAACTCTCAGTGGTGTAAACCACCTGGAGGTTTTTGTATCCTGTATTCAGAATGCTAATGTCACCTAAATTCCTTAATTTGGATGTAGTACTCACATGTTCAACAGTGCCTGACAAAATACAATCTAGGTAGATTATTTACTATTTCTAAAGATAAAACTTCACATTTTTGCAGTTGATCAATTCTGTGGAATGTATGAAGGGATCTGAGCAGAAAGTTGAGTCTTAAGCCCAAAAGGTTAAAAAAAAAAATAGCTAATATTGGGATTCCCCAACTGTTAGCCAAGCAAAATAACCTTAATAGTGAAGATTATTAGTTCAAAGACTTCACATGCTTAGGGCTGTAATCACCTTTTTAGTTTCCCTTTTTAGACTCCTAAAAGTGAAGAGAAAATGCCTAACATAAGCATATATCAAATATAAAAGATAGAGACCAAAACAAGTAATAAAGAAAAAAATCAACTTGGAAGAACCAATTTATGCAGGAAGAAGAAAACATCAGAGAGAAAAAAATTCATTAATATTCTCACAGGAGGTACTGTTCCTATGAATCAAAATAGGATGCTAAACTGGGCATAGTGGCACACACCTATAATTCCAGCACTTGGGAGGCTGAGGCAGGAGGATTGCTGTGAGTTTGAGGCCAGCCTAGGCTACATAGTGAGTTCAAGGCCAGCCCAGAATCAGACACTGTCTCAAAAAAAACAAAACATAGACAACAAAGAATAGGATGCTATTTTAAAAAGGAAGATTCAGAGAATCTACCTCAAAACATTTAAAAAAAATACAACCATGATAAAAATGAGAAACTGAACTGAAGGATTTGAAAGGTCCAGTTTAAAAAATCCACTTTGGAGCAGGAGATAGAGCTTAGTGGTACAGCAGTTGCTTAGCATGAGTGAGGCCTTGTATTCAATACCTAGGAAAAACAAAAAAACAAAAACCTCCTATGAATACAGGATAAAATAAAGAAAGCAAAAGAAGGAAGAAGGAAGGAGGAAAAAACTGAAAATGGAAGAAATAGAAGAGACCCCCTAGGAATATTACTGAATTTATTTTTTGTGTGTGTGTGTGTGCTGAAAATCAAACTCAGGGCCTTGTACTTGCCAGACAAGTGCCATAGTGCGGAGCTACATTTCCCAGGCCATGAGTAGATAATGTTAAACCAGAATAAAAGAACTAATATTTAAAAGGGAGGCAAGGGCCGGGAATATATAGCTCAGTGGTACAGCACCTCCCTGGCAAGCAAGACGTCCTGAGTTTGATTCCTGGTATCCACTAAATAAGTACATAAATGGGGGAGCAGAGGACAGAGAAAATGGAAGTAAAGAAATCACAGACATGACTCAAGAAAATCCAGTTGAAGGACATGAGTTACTGGACTGAAAGACACCCCCCCACACACATACCCACCACAATTGATGGCAATAGATCCATAATAGTTGTGGAATTCTGTAACAAGGAAAATTCCACAAGTTTATAGAGTTGAGAGGCAAGAGGACATACTGTAGGGTCAGAAATCAGAATGGCTTTGAACTTGCCAAAACAACATTAGAAATTGGAAGAGAGATCAGTGATCTCAAATTTCTAAGGAAAAATTATTTATATCTTGCAATTCTAGAGTCAACCAAACTTATGGAGAAAAACATTTTTCTGTTTAATAAAACTGATTCTGACATTTACATGGTATGCAAAAGATCTAGAATAACTAAAACAGCTTTGAAAAAAGAACAAAGAAGACTTGGTCTGGGGTGTAGTTCAGAAGTAGATCTTGTGCTTAGCATGCATGACACCTAGGTTCCATCCCCAGCACAAGAAGGAAGAGGAACTTAATCCTATGTGAGTGACTCTATGCTGCACCAATTAAGAAAATGTTGTCTTGGTGCTAAGGACGAAGTTAAGATCAATACAACAGACCTGTACACCATGGTCTTTAGTAAACAGGCAAAGTAGTGGAAAAAGGTTCACCTTTTCAACACATTTTGTGGAAAAGTGGAATTTGGGGGGTAGGGGATACTAATCGAACTCAGAACCTTCCACCTGCCAGGTGGGCACTTGTGCCACTGAGCTATATCCCCAACCCAAAAGTGAAATATTCTTATGAAAACAATAAACTTTTTAGTTTTGCTTAAGTTTGGATTTTTTTTTTTTTGCTTTGTTTTTGTGGTGCTGGAAATTAAATCCAGGTCTTTGCATATGCAAGGCAAGTACTATAACTCTGAGCTTTAGTCCAGACTCCATTATAAAAATTTAATTACTAAAAGTGAATCAAAAATTGAATAAAAATGAATCATATCCCTGAACATAAAAGCTAAAACTATAAGACTTGTAGAAAATGCAAGTTTTTGCAACCATTAAATAATGACTTGTTCATTAAGATACAAAAAATACAAACTATAAAAATAAAATCATTGGCAACAAGAATACTTCTCAAGATGAGGATTTTGTTGGCTTTAGGAAGCATCAGTTGCTAGGATGGCCCAGGGGTTCCTGGTAGCCAACAAAGGTGATATTTCAAGTGGACCATTGAGCTGAGCAGTACTGGAGGAGGCAACAAGGGCCAAAGTAACCAGAGCAGCATCCAGGGAGGTTCACTGTACAGTTACTACTTAGACAAATGCTTGCTACTAGCATGCAAGAGACAGACTATCATTTACATGGGATGCAGAAGATCTCCTGGTGGAGAAATGCTGCTGGCTGTTGCCTTGGTTCTCAAAGAGATTCTCAGGAACCTCCTCAGCATGTATATGGCAGGCAATGCTCTGTCCATCTCACCTGCTACAGTGGTGTGTATGATGGAACCATAATGTTTATGGGCATTTTAACCACTTTCAAGATGCTAGAAAGCTCAAACCAGCAGTTTCTTCAGGGCTTGATGTATCTCATTGGGAACTCAAAGAGTTTGGCATTGGCTGTGTACAAATCCAGTTTATTAGACTATTATCTACACCTCCATCAGACTAGTTTGTTTTTGGTTTTGGGGGGTTTTTGTTTTGTTTTTGTACCAGGAATCAAACTCAAGATCTTGCACTTGCCAGGCAGGTGCTTGTGCTGCTGAGCTGTATCCCCAGCCCCAGACTAGTTCTTTCATCAGGCCTCTAAAAGGATAGAGTTTAGTAGTGGAGGAATGCTTTTGGGAAATAGAAAAAGAGGCACCTGGTGCCTAAATATTTGGGCCTCATTTACTTCCTTCTTTAAGCCCAGTGGCTCCTAAGTGTACCCTCCTTCTTTAAGCCCAGTGATTCCTAAGTGTACTCACTCTTTAGATAAGCATTCATGTTAAAAAGAACCAAAAAAAAATTTTTTCTCCATGCTGCAGAGACAGATCCTAGAGGGACAATGTTCATTTTACTACAAAGAAACTGTACTGAAGCCCTTGACTAAAAATGATGGAGAAAACTTTATGGTTCCAGTACAGAGTAAAACAACAAACGAAACCAAAACTATATGTAAACAAAACAAAACAAAAAATGGTTGCTAAACCAAGAACCATACCAGCATGTCCTTTTAATGGTTGAAAGCTGGGCATGGTGTCACACATCTGTAATCCCAGCACTCGAGGCTGAGGCAAGAGGATCTCTGAGTTTGTAGCCAGCCTGGGCTACATAGTGAGACCATGTCTCCAAAAAGCAAACAAACAAACAAGTAATTAAATGTTTGAGAACAATTAAAAATAAAAATTGATAAATTGAACTTCATCAAAATTATAAATGTTAGGCAGTCCCAGTGGTGAGCACTTGGTAATACCAGCTAACCAGGCAACTGGGAAAGAAGGATGGCTTAAATCCAAAAAAGGCAAGACTTTATCTCAAAAAATAAAAATACTGTAAAATTTTGTTCTTCAAGACAGTGTTCAGAAAATTAAAGGCAAGTCACAGTCATAGAGAAAACATCTGCAAAATGTGCACCCAACAAAGACTTACATAGAGAATTCAGTAAGGCAGATAAGCACTGTATCAAAAAAGACATATGGATAACAAGCACATGAAAAATCGGTCAATAATATTAGTCATTAGGGAAATGCATATTAAAAACACAGTGAAACACTACTGTAGTGGTAGAATACCACTGCTAGAACAGCCAAAGTGAAAAGAACACAGCAAGTGTTAATGAAAATGTGGAACAACTGAAACATTTATGCATGGCTAATGGAAATGGAAATTGGTGCCAGTACTTAGGAAAACATTAGGAGAGGCTGGGGCAAGGCAAGGAATTCATCTTGGGGTTCCATCTCCAGGAACACAAAAAGGGGAGAAACAATAGGCATTATATTAAAAAGTCAAACATTCATGTGCCATACATCCCAGCCATTCCTCTACCCGAGAGGAATGAAAGCATGTTTCTGTACAAGTCTTAATCATGAATATTCATAGCTTCTTTGTTTGTAATAGCTAGAAACAAAAATTCCACCACTATTTGGTTCTTGTTTTGTTTTATTTTGGAGGCTCCTATGTAGTGAGGCTCCTTAAACTCACTATGTATCCCAGGTTGACCTAGAACTCATATCAATCCTCCTGCCTCACCCTCCCAAGTACTAGGACTACAGGCATGTGCCACCATACCTGGCTCCACAAGCATTTGGACAAATAAACAAATTATGCTATAACCATGCAGTGCAATGTTACTCAGCAATAAAAGAAAATGAAATATTTACATACATAACAACATGGATGAATTTCAAAACAGGAAATGAAAGAAGATATACAATAAGTCTTTTCATGTTATAGTTCCCTTTTTAAAATAATGCAAACTAAACTTTTGGAGGTGACAGACATCTTGATTACAAGGTAGTTTCATGAGTATATACACATATATTCACCAGATGTATACTTCAAACATACAGTATACAATTTATATCATAGCTATACAAAATAAATAAGCTGCTATTCCTGTTTTCACTAACTCACCATGCTTCAGATTCTCCAGCAGTGAAGTAAAAAAGAATACCTGCCTCAAATGGTGTATTTGAAGATTTGGTGAGAGGAGGATATGTGTTTGAGTGTCATTATCAGGCCTTGGCTTTCTGCAGACCATTTATAACCAGTTATGTATTTACTTGTTTACCTCCCCCAACTGTATTATATATTCACTGAATCAGAGACATTGTCTTCACTATTACTCTCTCACAGGCTTAGAACAATGCTTGGCACATAGTAAGCATTTAATACATATTATTAAGTGATTCAATCCATGTTAATTCTAATCAGTCATCCTCCTATCTCTTCCATGGTATGAAAAAAGTTGTTGGTTGCTTGTGGACTATCTTCCAGAAATACTGAGCAAAGTTTTTGTGGGTCATTCTTTTTCAGTACCTTTTGAAGGTTAAAAATATTCAGCAGATACACAGACTTGGGAGGTTGAGGCAGGAAGATCACTTGAGCCCAGCAGTACAAGGTCAAAGTTGGCCAATATAGGAAGACCCTGTTTCTGTAAAATGTGTGTTTGTGTGATGTGTAGACACACGTACAGTAAAGAATTTAATAGATTTTTCTTTTAATGCTAATAGAAACCTTTCTTTCTCATGAAAATGATGGCTTCAATTTCTGATCATGGTATGACTTGGAAATTTTTCATTTTGCTTTATTTTTTCCCCCACAGGGTTTATCCATGGCTTAGAGGACTAGGTTATACATCCTTGGGTATATTTTTGTTGGGATTTTTATTTTGGAACATAGATAACATCTTTTGTGATTCACTGAGGTAAGATATATTTTATTCCTTGAGAAATATTCTTGGAAGCATTTTACTAAATAGAATTTCATAGACATATAGTAGTATCAATGCCCTAAAATGAATTTTTGTAGTGTTGATACTTAGAAGGTATGTACAACACAATAAAGTTAAATTCTAGAAATAACCTATTTAAATTACTTAAAAGTTTGAACCTGAGAGTATTTCATTACCTCTGAAGGCTTTGGTCATTTGTGTGTATGCATCATAGAACTGTACATTATTCTCATTTCAACCACATCTTTCCTACATGCCTAATCTGTTTTATTGAGTGAATAAAAATGATTTGTAAAAGAAATGATTTGTGGGCTGGGGAGTTAGCTCAGCAGCATAAGCACTTGCCTGGCAAGCGCAAGGTCATGAGTTTGATCCCTGGTACCAAAAAAAAAAATTTGTAACAAGCATATGAATATATGTATATAAATTTTCACTTTTATATGGTTAATGTTCTTTTCTAAGAAAGGTTAGTATTCCTTTTACCATCTTGTGAGCAATTATGGATTGATAAGTTTGAATATTAAACTTAGGGCTCTGCTTTAACCACTAATATACTGTCTTTCTGGCCTCAGCTTTCCTAAAATGAGTGTATTAAGTAGATTAAATTAATGAGTCATTCCCACTAAAGATTCTGTGACCTAACAATTCTGCATAAATGTTGAGAACAGGGGGATATATCAAATAGCACCACAGGATGGTACTAAATCAGTAAAATTCAGACTGGCAACATTTACCGATTAAATGACCTGATCTCTACAGCAAATAAACCACAGCGTTCTGTGGGGGACAAAACAGGACATATGGATAAGAAATTTAAGAGCTGTACTAACCAAATGCAATGTTAGCCCTTTTTTTTATCTTGATTCAAATAAACCAACTATAAAAAACCAAAAATAGGACTGGGGATTTAGCTCAGTGGCATAAGTGCCTGCCTTACAAGCACACAGTCATGAGTTTGATCCCCAGTACCAAAAAATAAATAAAAAATAAAAACTTATGGTAAATTTGAAACTCAGGTCAATAAACTAAATATTAATGATATTAAAGGATTATTATTTAGTTGAGGTGTAAAAATGGTATTGTGATTATGTGGTCGTATATTAAAGATTTTTTTTTTTAAAGAAGCTTTTATCTTTCAGAGATACATTGCTCAAATATTTAGGGATAAAATGATACACTATCTGGGACTTACTTCAAAGTAACATGGGAGAGAGAAGTGGATAAAGGTTTGAACCTAAATTAATAATGATTGACATTGGGTAATAGATGTATTATTTTTTGTCTACTTTGGCACATGTATGAAATTCTCTATAGTAAAACATTAAGTAAACTTAGACTTTAAGAGTAAACAAACAAGCCGGTCATGGTGGGGCATGCCTGTTATCCCAGAACTCAGGAGGCTGAGGCAAGAGGATCGTTTTAGACCAGCCTGGGCTACAAAATGAGCTCAAGGCCAGCCTGAACTGCATAGTGAGACCCTACCTCAAAACCATTTAAAAAAAAAAAAAAGTACACAAATAATGCACCTTACTTAGATCTAAGTATATAATTCTAAATCAGGAATAACCAGTAGAACTTCCATTAGAGCTTTCATTCTGCTGAGTAGCTAGCTTATCGTCCCCTGAGTGAGAACCACTAGCATATAACGCAAGCTCTTAGAGATGGTAACTGTCTCAAAAATTCATGGGGGTATCTAGAAAAATAATCTGACATGTGGAATTGTTTTTTCTCCTCTAAGAAATGTTAAGACAGTCTATACACTTAATCATAAAGATCTATAATGTGAGATCTAGCTGTGCCACTAGCTGAGTAACTTGCATAGCTCAGTTAATTCTCTGAATTTTAAGTTCCTAATCTGCTCAGCAAAGCTAATAATAGCTTTCTCAAAGAATCACTGACTATGAGATGAAATAATAGATATTAAAGGATTTTTTTTTTTTTTTTGAGACAGGGTCTTACAGGTTGGCCTTGAACTCACTATGTAGCCCAAGGTAGCATGAATTTGCAGCATTCCTCCTGCTTCAGCCTCACAAATGCAGGTGTGTGCCACCACACTGGACAGATAGTAAAGGATTTTATAGAATATGTGGTCCTATACCAAGGTGATTTTTTTAAAAAGCATATATCCTGTTTCTCAAGTATATAGCTAACTAGACAGGTGTTTCCCAAAGTGGATTCTAGAAAATGCTTGTTTCATAAAGTGATAATAAGTATTACCTAAAAAAATAATAATAATAATAACTTCCATGTATTAGTAGTTTACCTGAAAAAAATGAAGATAAACTCCTTTATTTATGATAGGACTTTTTAAAACCTTTCATTATTACTGCACATTAAAAATCTTTTTAAGAGGGCAGTAAACTCCATGTTTCCTACATTAATTTGAATACAGAGTTATTTCTCGTAGAAGTTCCTACAAAAATTATATTTCTCATAATATACTTTGAAAAACAACACAGACTGGAGGAAATTAAATAATTGACATATTTAAGAATGGTATTTCAAAATGCTCTAACATTGTCAGCATTTAACATGGTGATCTACCTCCTCATAGGAACTTTCGAAAGAAGATGCCACCTATCCTAGGTGTTACCACACAGTTTCATGCATGGTGGCATATTTTAACTGGCCTTGGTTCTTATCTTCACATCCTTTTCAGGTATGAAACATTTAAATCTAGTATTGGAGGTATTTTACTTTTTTTCTTCTTTGAAGAGGATGGTTTAAGTGTAAAATGTTAGAGACAGAATCAGGAATTTATGTTCCAGTTTTGTCTCTGACACTGGATGATGTTGGGAAGTCTCTTTTATTTGGGTTCTATTTTTAATTATTTTTAATTGTTATTAGTACATGTTTGCAGTACAAAGTGGTTGCATTCATCATAGAGAGTTGGTATATGTGCATAAAACATCTTAATTCTTTTTATTTTCCCTTCCTCTCCCTTTTCTCCATCTGACCCAGTCTCATGCTCCCCCTCCCATTTCCAAAATATCTTGTCCCTGTTTCCTATTATCCATCTTTAATTTTGCTTTTTATTTATGAATTTCTCATATAAAAGAAACCATGTAATATTTAAGCTTTTGTGTCTCATTTATTTCACTTAACATTATTGTCTCAAGGTACATCCATTTTCCTACAAATGACTCAAATTTATCCTTTTATGGCAGAGTTGTACACCGTCATGCTCAGTTTTCTCATCCTCAAGTAAGGATATGAATTATACCAAGCATTAATGGGATGGTCACTGCTAAATTATAAACATCCTGAGGTCATTTTCCTGCCTTCCTTAGCATCTTACCAAGTGTTTTGCAGAGAAGAGACTCCAAAAAATACTTAACTAACAAAAGTTATACCAATGTTTGTTCTTTATGTATACAAGGACACTTTGGTTAAATTTGTCAGTAAACCAATTTGTAAGCATTAAAAATTAGCCTGAAGAGTTTTCCCGTTCCCCTTCTCTTTCAGCTTATATACAAGAACACTGTACCTGAAATACAGGCCAAAAGTCAAAGTAAGTCCACATTCTAAGTGTGTGCGTGTGTGCATGTGTGTGTGTGCGCGTGCGCGTGCATGCTTGCGCATATTGGTAAGGGAGGGTACTGAGAAGATGGGATGGATGTATGAGAAGAAAGGGGTTGTGGAGCAAACACAAGCTTTGAATCTTATATATGACTACATGACCTCAGACAAGTCTCTTACTTAGGCCTGAGTTCCTTACACAATAAAATGGAGTTCCTCATAGCTACATTGTATAGTTGTTTTAAGAATTAGAGATTATTTGTCCATTTCTGTGCTTAACACATTTATAGATGCCTAATACATTTAATAAGTTAAATAAAAATGGTATCCAAGATCTAGTGCAAGTCTGGAAGGAGTATGCTGTGGTTAGGCCTCATAATACCTGGACAATCACTAGCAAACCTACATGCACTATAGTCTCAGCCCAATGTGTTTTTTTTGTTTTATCTTATTCCTTTCATGGATAACAATGTGGAGCAGTTTTCTCTCATTTTGTCCTAACTTGTTTTTCAGTTTTTCTTTGGAATCTGGCCAGTGATCATGTTTGAGCCTCTCAGAAAGCATTGATGGTTATTACATGAAGAGAACAAAAAATACCTACATAAGCCTAGCAGGATGATGAGAAATCCCTAAAGGTCTATATATTCAAACATACCATGATCATCGCAACAGAAGAGCAACTTTCCAAACTAGTGTGCCAACCACACAGAGAATGAGGAATTTACCCTGGTTGGTGTTCTGCTCCTAGCTTTATCTTATTTGTCCTCTTCATCCTTATCCTAAGATGTTTATAAAGAAACAGATATTATATGTATTTATGTTCTAGAGTGCTAGGGAAATTGGGCTTTTCTTAACAGGTTAACAATTTGTGCTGGTTATAAGAAATTAACTTTTTTCTCTTTTTTGATAAGGATTCCATGTGAATTATATTTTTTCTAATATTTTATTAAATAAGTAAGGATTGGCAAAGTCTGATGTCCAAATGGTCTTCTATGAGCCAGCATTGAGCTGTGTCAACCTTGATTTATACTGTTGTCTTGTTAACCTTATGGATGGTTTTCCAAGATTTAAAAAAAAAAAAAGCTAGTTTTGGGATTCTAGGCAATTTTTCCACTATCTGTTTCAGTGCTAAACAGAGTATCATAAGCAGACCTAACACTAGGTTCTATACTTGTCATTTCCCAAGAGTTGCTTTGGGCTCTGGGGTATAAGAACAAATAAAGCTACTGGGAGCAATGGATCTAGTACCCTTCCTGAAGCTCCACCAGGACATCTAGAAAATCTTACACCTTCAGCCAGTTGAAGGTGGTTGCTGTCTCCTTTGGCAGACCTTTAAATTGCCACTGTTTTTATGTTAAGGCAAACACAATTGGTGATCTAGCCTATTAATATTCTAGTGTTGTAGTCTAACTTATTTGAAGTAATCAGGGAATGTCATAAAGGTAAGACTGTTTACTTTTTGCGCAGTATTTTCCAGTTTTCAGAGAGACCATGTTTATGCCCAAGGAAGTATGTCAAATTAACTGAAGTAAAATGGTGAAGATCCTAGTTCCATAAAGTTTATTAAAAATATCTGCTTATCATTTTTAATTTTTTATGTTATTTTCTTTGTGGTACTGAGAGTCAAATACAGGGCTTTGCATATGTAACTACTATTGAGTTATACCAGTGTCTTCTTTTTTAAAGGGAAATACAAGCATTGAGAACAGCTCTAACTTAGAACTTGCAAAACAGCCAAAAATTAAAGAGTACTAAGAAACAGCGGTAAAATCTCATTGTAAAGCAGCTAGTTCTAATTTGAGTGTATAACAAATTGAATCATTTAAAAAAAAAAAAAAACCTGATACACTAAGTCCCCATTTTGGGAGAAGGTTCGTAAGTTGGATTCCTTCATAAGTCTGACAAAGTCTTACACACTTTTGACATAAAAATACAGTGTGAAAAGTAAGAAAACCAAAAACATGTACACATATAGTAAGTCCTGGACCGTTCTCTACCGCGGTACATTGTCACACTGTATGGTAACCACACAACAGCACATGTGAGCCACTTCCCTGATTTGTTATCTAGGTGTGGTGGCACACACCTGTAATCCCAGCTGCTTGGAAGGCTGACGCAAGAGGTTTGTAAGTTCAAGGCCAGCCTTGGCAACTTAGTAAGATCCTCAAAAAATAAAATAAAATAAATAAAATAAAATAAAATCTCAGTGCTTGCCTATTGAGTACTTGCCTAGCATATACAAGGTCCTGGTTTGATCCTCAGTACACAAAAACAAACCTATTTCGGTGCAAAATCCTGACTTTCAACTATGTTCACTTGTAATACTTTGGGTTATTACTTTTAATTAATTCATTTTATACCATTATATTTTTATACTGTTCAAATATTCTTCTGTATAAAGAATCCATGAATAGGAACAAAGCCACAGCCCTCATGACAGTATGAATTTGTAAGACAGAATTTCTGCATTGTTAAAGTCAGACTAAGTATGGAATGCATCCTGAGATTGACACCATTTAGAGCAGTTTGTTGAATGCAATTCAAATACCACCACCCACAGTCAGTTGTTGAATAAAATAGTTCTGTACTTCACCTACAGAGGTATTTACATCCTCAAGTGATATGTAAGACTATAGCCAATTTCTTAAAGATCTTTATTTCTGTTGGGAGGACAGAGGCATGAACGCTCAGGGTAAAACATTTTAGATGTTTTGAGCAGAAAGGAGAGGTGAAACCAGAGTTTAATTTGCAAAGTTAGTTTGTGCATCATACAATAGCTCTGTTATTAAAAATGAAGGGATATGCTCAAGACTTTGTGCTATGTTATACAGAAATTACTGCTGACCTATAGGCTACTGCTAATTCACTTTTATTTCCATGGCTTTGTTTTTCCCTTCTTGGATTAGGAATAGATCTAACTAGGTTAAGTGCTTACCCACCCTCCCCTCCTGTTTGCTTAGAAAGCTTCCTGTTAACTATAGTGTAGTTAAAGCTTGTTTCCTCCTGAGCAAATAATGGTTTGTTTGCATCTCACCAGATGTAAAAGGTGCTTATCTATAAACCCAGAACAAATTACATTTTAGAAAACATTAATACTATATGAGGATATAAAAGAGGCCATTTGTTTGGACACTTGAATATTCTGTATTATCATTTTCACTCTAGAAAACTGAAACCAATTTGACTTTTTTTTTTAAATTTATTTAAAGAGAAAAAAAACATGTAAAGGGAAGAGATAATACAGAATTTTAAAAAAAGATAAACAGTAAGAAATCACTGGTTGATAAATTACATATTGTCCTCTTAGAAATAGTTGTTCAAGTTACAAAATTAAAGCATACAAAGTAGATATTCAAACAGTGAGACTGTAAACAGCTATGCATGCATGAGTCTCTACATGTATTTCTATAAACTTAAAGCTTTAAAATCTAACTGACATCAAGTAAATAA